>FLMG01001546.1:92909-149808 GCA_900088475.1 Hyphochytrium catenoides
TGCTGGACATGGACCTCCTCTGTAAAGCTTAAGTATGGTTAGAACAAGCTCTTTCAGCTCAATCGAGGGACATTACCAAGGGGTCTTGTTGAGAAAGAGGAAACATTTCGGCGTCTACTCCCGCAAGAACTAAATTCAGAGTGAGGGCTGGCTCAGGTGACGACATCCCTGCTATACAGAAATGTCCAGCAGCACATTGGCCAGAGATGATCCCGTCGCGACAATATGAGCCGCCTGGGCATTCTGAGCAGTTTGATGCAGACGCAAGTCCGACCGTGGCGCCATAAGTTCCCAGTGGACAGGGAATTGGCTCGATTGTTCCCTCCTGGCAATAGAATCCTTTGGGACAGCTGGAAAGGGCGCTGGAGCCTTTTGGACAGTATGAGCCCCCAGGACAGGCCGAGCATGAAGTGCTTGCTAAAGTATTCGTCATCAGTATACAAAGGTGCACGGGGTGTATCTTCTGATCTTTTACCTGGATTAGGATTATAGGTTCCAGCTGGGCAGTCGACTTCCACAGCAGATCCATTGACACAGAATTTCCCTGCTGCGCATGGAAAGCCTGGAGATGATGGAAGAGTTGTAGATTGTACGTGGTAGAATACTTCATCGTCAATAGAATACCTGTTCTAAGGTCCCTAGGCGCAGGAATAGATGCACCACCTATGCACGCGTAGCCCCCGAAACAGAGCCCTCCGCCGATGGCGGTAGGGAATGGTGATTGCGCCCCACCGCTGCAGTAGAATCCTGGTCCACATGGCCCTGTTGGAGCCGTCAGCCCCGTGGCGTTGCAGAACTGGCCGGCTGGACAGGGACTACATTGAGCAACAGTCTGAAGCGTGGGAGTAAGTTATACAATAACTAAACACAACTACATAAGAAGCAACAAATATTACTTTGAGAGCGGGCGTGGCGCTGAAGGTACCCACTGGACAAGGATACCCTACATAAGAATCAGTTCCGCTGGGACAGAAGTGACCACCTGGACAGGGAATAGGTGTGGACGCGTTGGCAGGGCAGTACGATCCTTCTGGGCAAGTCAGACATCTCTCTTGTTGAGGATATGGCTGATAGGTTCCGGCCAAGCAGGGCAACGCGACGGCAGAACCCAGCGGACAGAAAGAACCTACAGGACAAGCCAGCGTGGGCTCCTTTGTCCCAGAAGGGCAGATAAAACCTCCTGGACATGGAGTAGTAACGTTGAAAGTACCGCTGGTTGGGCAGAAGAAGCCTGCGCTGCACTGCTGACATTGGTATACCGAAGCAAGACTAGTGGCTGAAGAGTAATAACCTGCAGGGCAGGGAAGTGGTTCAGGCGTTCCTTCGGGACAGTAACTGCCAGACGGGCAGATATCTCCTTCCGTCACTGGTCCACCACGAGCAAGGGGCATTGAGGTGGTGCTTCCAGTCCTGCAGTAGAATCCTTCCCTGCAGCTACCCGAAGGAGAGGTCAAGCCAGCCTCAGCGCAGAACTTCCCCGGTGTGCATGGTGCACATTGAGAGGCTTGCTTCAAAGAAGTCTGATTACTGAAAGTTCCTTTTGGACAGGGAGTCAGCATGTACGTGGCCGAACCATTAGGGCAGTAATAGGCTGGGGGGCATGCAATTGGAGCGTCAGATCCCATGGGACAGTAGCTTCCTGCAGGACAGGTCAAGCACTGCCAAGTGCCTACCAGATTCTGATAGGTCCCACTGGGACAGGGAACAGGCGCGCCCGAACCCAGAGGGCAATAGTTGCCGATCGGACATGTATGATTGGTGGTGCCAGCTTTTCCTGGACAGTAAAATCCCTCTGGACAGAGGACGCTGGGGCTTGTCATATTGCTCTCTGGACACAGATAGCCTGCTGGGCACGCGGTACATTGCTCTTCTTCTGCCAGTCCTGTGCTGTTAGAAAAGAAACCAGGCGGACAAGGTTTGGGAGAGAATGTGCCCTCAGGGCAGTAGAAACCCCGTGGACAGGTGCCGCCCACCAAGCCTGCAGAGTTTCTCTGGCCCGTTGGGCGAGGATCTGCGGCACCCTGAAGACAGTAGTATCCTGCTGCACACTTGCCCGTTACGGAGGCACTGGATGCTGTATCCGCGCAATAGTTACCGGGGCTGCAAGACGTAGGGTGCGATGAGCCCTCGGGACAAAATTGGCCCAGTGAACATGGACCCCCTACTGAGGATAGAGTAGACGGAGTTGAGGTATTAGAGCCACCTACACAGAAGTAGCCCTGCGCGCATCGGCCAGTCACGTTGGTCTGTCCCGAAGAACGCACGTAGTAGCCGGGTGGCGCTGGAAGGCATTGGGAGGGGATGGTAAGTCCATAAGAATCGCTATAGGTCCCACTGGAACAGGGATATTCTGTCGAGTACCGTGTTCCACCAGGACAATAGTGTCCAGGTGGACATGTGTTGGCTGCATAATCAGCGGTTCCGGTTGGACAGAAGAAACCGGCGGGACAGGTATTACAAGTTTCGCTTCCGCCATTAGCCGAATAGGTGCCTGCTGGACATGAGATCGGTGCCACAGCTCCTGCAGGACAGTATGATCCCGGTGGACACCGATCCCCACCTACTCGAATACCCCCAAGTAACACAACCACCCCAGTAATCGGGTTAGGAACCTCGACTCCAGCCCGGCAATAGTAGCCGGCTGCACAATCGCTCGCAGTCGCCGGGCCGCCAGAACAAAACTTTCCTGCCGAGCAGAGTGAGCAGGTAGTTACCGAGGTAGCTGCAGTCGCGAGCGAAAATGTTCCAGGTCGACAAGGCTCCGGTGTCAAACTCCCAGCAGGGCAGAAAAAACCCTGAGGGCAGGCATAACCTGTAACGCCGTCGTTAGGATTCGGAATGCTGCTACCGCCTTTACATATAAAACCAGCGCTGCAGTTCCCCGTTGGGGCCATAAGACCAAGCGAGCCGCAATATTGACTGGGCGGGCAAGAAATGCAGTCTGTGGCGGCGGTGCTATAAGAATTAGGGTTGTAGGTTCCCAGGGGACACTTCAGAGCTAGCGGTGTGCCGAGGGGACAGTACGTTCCAGGAACACAGGCCTCTCCAAAAGTCATGTTAGCAGAAGGGCATTGATACCCTATCGGACATGGAGTGCAAGTTGCAGCGCCAGGAGACATAGAATAAGTGCCTGGAGGGCAGGGCAAGGGGCTTGATGAACCCTCCAGAGTGTAAAATCCCGGAGGAGTGATGTATTGGGTGGCATTCTCGCTCCCTCCATGACAATAATAGCCCGGCGCACATTTACCCGTAGGTGCTGGTTGTGAGCTCCCGCTACAATAATACCCTGGAGGGCATGGCTGACAGTCTAGCGCCGAGGTTGAGCCCGTATTATTATTAAAAGTACCAGGAGGACAAGGACTTGCTTGATATGAGCCACGCGGACAGAAACCACCTGGAGGGCAAGGTCCTCCCGTACCCGGCACCGCTACAGATCCGGGGGACCCAGGAACAGACGACACGGACCCTGAAATGCAGTAGTAACCAGCATCACAGAGGTTTGTTGGCGCGGGTAAACCCGCCCCATTGCAGAAATAGCCAGGACTGCACGGGAGACATTCCTCTACTGCTTTCAGACCAGTGTAATTGCCAAACGTCCCAATAGGACAAGGCTCCGGTTCTACACTCCCAGAGGCACAATAGTGCCCACGAGGGCATGTAATAGGGGACTGAGAAGCTCCAGGACAGAACCCTCCAGCAAGACAGGTTAGACATTCCGCTAACGACCCCAATCCAGCGTTGGGGCCGTATCGGCCCGGAGGACAACTCTTCTCCTCGGGTCCTGTAGACGACCCTGGACAGTAAAAGCCGGGCGAGCAGCGTCCACGAGGGAAAGTTGAATTTGCACTACACCACCATCCCTTTGGGCATTCCAAGCAGTCCAGGGCTGACATGGCATTGGTGAGATTGTTGTAGGTTCCTGGCGGGCATGGTGTAGGCCTTGAAGTTCCTGCAGTGCAAAAGGAGCCTGATGGGCAAGGAGTCAGGGTGGAGGTGGGAACTACAGCCGTTCCTTGTGCACAGTACATTCCAGGGAAGCACACCCCAGCAAGAGCCGCCGTACTGTTTGAGTAAGCGCCACCTATCAGCATTGCAGTTTGTGACGTCCCTTCAGCGGCACAGAAGTACCCAGCAGGACATCTTGAACATTCTGCTAATCCTGCTTGCGAGAAGTAGCCTGCTGGGCAAGGAATCGGTTCACTCGCACCTTCCGGGCAAGCGTAACCTTCTGGACAGCGGTTACAGGCTGGCCAATCGCCAGGCCCCGCATCGGTAGATCCCAACCTCGAGGAATATGTGCCCCCAGGGCATGCAGCAGGAGAAATGGAGGCTGCAACGCAATAGGATCCCTTGGGACAAGCCATGCATTCTCGCTCATCGATGCGTCCAGTGTTGTTAGAGTATGTTCCTGCAGGACAAGGGTAGTCTGTTGGGGACCCTGTACCCTTAGGACAGTAGTGACCCGTTGGACAGATCCCTGTGATCTCGCTGGAAGCTCTTGCACAAAAGTGACCTTCTGGACAAATAGTGCACTCTTCTGCAACTCTCAGATCCCTTCGGGCACTATAGGTCCCAGGAGGACAGGGAAACTGGGTGGCGTAAGAGGTACCTCCGGATCCGCTACTTGGGCAGTAGTATCCTGGAGCACAAGGAAGGGGAGGATTACTGTTACCTCCGGTCCCCTGTTGACAATACTGGCCGGCAGGGCAAGGTAAGCAATCGGTCAGGCTAGCGGCAAAAGTTAGATTGTTGATTGTGCCTGCAGGACAAGGGAACTGCGTAGCGGAAGCTGTGCCTGAAGGGCAATAGTATCCTGGACTGCATGGAAGCGACGCCACCGAGGCTCCAGTTGAGGGACACGCAAAACCCGGAGGACAAGGGAAGCAAGGACCCGTCAGGTTCACTGTTGGGTTATATGTACCAATCGGGCAAGGGAGGGGAGATATGCTGCCCCCCGGGCAGTAGCTACCAGAGCTACAACCGTGGCAGTCGGAAACAGACGTTGCAAGTGTCGCATTGTTATAGGTTCCTGCAGGACAAGGATTGCCTGTGTAAGTGTCGGTACCCGCAGGACAATAGTACCCCGATGGGCAGGCAATGCCCCCAGAGGAGCCAGAGGGGCAGTAGTAACCTGGAGGGCAAGGAAGGCAGCCAGAGATGGAAGATTTTCCTAATTGTAGATTAAAGGTCCCTGCTGGACATGACGGTGGGGAAGATCCAGTGCCCAGCGGGCAATAAGATCCACTGGGACATAGGTTAGAGAGCATCGAGATGTAAGTCGACCCCGTAGGACAGAAGTAACCCGCTTGGCACGTTTGGCAAGCATGCGAGACGCTTCTCCCTGCCGTTATATTACCAAAAGTGCCTGCAGGGCAGCGGGTAACTGTGCTGGCGGGAGAACAATAGGAACCTAATGGACAGGCACTGCCCTCTGGGGTGGGGGATACCGAGCCTGCCGGACAGTGATAGCCGTCCTCGCAAGCAGTGCAAGTTGCTGCGTTACCGCTGGAATAGGTACCAACCGAGCACTGCACTGGAGGCAATTCGGGATCACTGCAAGAAGAGCCCGCAGGGCAATCGGTGCAGGTGACAGATCCCCCCAAGGAATACTTGCCTGTGGGACATCGGACAGGGGCAACATCCGTTCTGGCACAGGAATGTCCTGGGCACGTATCTTGGTCAAATTGCCCATATCGAGGGAAAGACAAACATAGCGTTCTTACCTGCTGGACAGGAGGTGCATTTGTTGGCTCCTGCTAGAGAGTACTCCCCTACTGAACAAGGGACTGCTACGGCGGAATTGGTGACAGCACAGGCATAACCAGCAGGACACAGAGTACAGGATGACTGGTTACCCATTGAGAACGAACCCACTGGACAGAGTGTTCGGGAATCACTGTCCGTCAATGGGCAGTAATAACCGGGCGGACAAGGATTGCATTGCTGTTGCCCACCAACACTGTATGTCCCCGGTGCACAAGCTAATTCAACGCTCTCATGTGTAAATGGGCAAGCATAACCAGGCGGACAAGATGTGCAACCTGCTGAGCCCACGATAGAATAACTTCCCGGGGAGCAGTTGATGATGCCCGTCCCGTCTGCATTGGGGCAGGCCTGGCCCGGTGCACAAGGCGTACATGCTGCCTGACGACCAAGAGAGAATGTCCCTTTCGGACAGCTTTGCGATGTGCTTTGTTCCTTAGACGGACATTGCTTGCCAGCCGGACAAGCCGTGCAAGAGGCTGCACCCCCTGTGGAATATGTCCCATTCTCGCATGCTACCATAATGCTTGCTGTTGTGGTCGGACACGCAAATCCAGCAGGGCAGCTTGTGCAGCTCGTCTGATTACCGATACTAAAAGTGCCGAGTAGACAGAGTTGGGGAGTCCCATTCAGTGTTGGACAGGCAAAGCCCGCCGGGCAATCTTGGCACCTAACTGCTCCCGTTGCGCTATAACTTCCAGAAGGACATACTATAGGAGGCTGAGAAGTTAACGGACAGTAGGACCCTGCGGGACAGGTTGTGCAGGAAGTGGAGCCTGGGTTAGAGTATGTGCCTGAGCTACAGGTAACTGGTTCCTGGTCCGTCCTGGAACAAGAGAATCCAGCGGGGCAAGTTGCGCAAGAACCACTGCCGAGTAAAGAGTAGGTTCCAGTAGGACAATTCGTCGGACTTACGCCAGGATTAGTGCATCCCTTCCCTGCCGGGCACTTTTGGCAGGTGCTGCTGCCTGCGGTGCTGTAGAAGCCAGGTGAGCAGCCTACTGGGTTCTGAGAAGATGACGGACACTCACTCCCAGCTGGACACTGCGTGCAGGAGACCGAGGCAGCCGTGCTGAATGTCCCAGACGGGCAAGGGGAGCAGGTAGAAGCTCCCAAAGCGCTAATAGTACCAGCGGGACAAGGGGTACATGCCCTAGCTCCTCCCCAGCTGAAGGTCCCTGCGGGGCACTGTTGGGGTGAGATTGCGGGATCAGCACAGCTTTGGCCAGCGGGACAAGAGGTACACGAGGTGGACCCGTTGTTTACGTTGTATGTTCCCTCAATACAGGGTGCGCATCGGGATGACCCACCTAAGGAGAAAGTACCTGGAGGGCACGGCAGCGGGTGCAGTGCGGGATCTGAACAGGAAGCTCCAGGAGGGCAAGACACGCAGTACGCAGAGTTTAGAAGAGAGTAAGTCCCTGTCGGACAAGCAGCAGGAGCCACTTGATTTGGGCCGCAAGAAAAGCCAGCTGGGCAAGGGATACAAGCACTGGCATTGGGCGCTGAAAACGAGCCTTGGCTGCACTCCACTGGCGCCAAGTGGGGCTGAGAACAGGAGTACCCAGCAGGACACGGTAAGCATGACGTTTGATTAGACAGTGTATTGTAGGTTCCCGTTTGGCAAGTGGAGCACACAATGCTTCCTCCTGATGAAAAAGTTCCTGGCGGACAGGAATTTGGCAGAACCGAAGCACTAGGGCATGCATATCCAGGTGGACAAGCAAGACAAGAGGTTGATCCCAGCCCTGGGGCGTAGGTGCCCCCTGCGCATGGGACGCAGCTGGCTGAAGATATTCCCCCAGAAGAAGATGAACTTCCGGAGGGACAAGGAATGGGCATCGTGCAGTTGCCGTGACAGTAATGACCAGGGGGGCATGTCAGACAGAAGTCTGAGCCATTCACTACGACATTGTACCGTCCTGCTCCGCAAAATTGAGGGCAGGTGGAAACGACAGGTGCAATCATAAATTTGACTTTGGCACTCTGCGGAACGAAAGATGCGTTGCTACCGTTGTATGCCAGATCTAAGCTTGCAGCTTGATGCAGCAGGCTCGAGCCGTATGCTGTTGAGTGCGATCCATTACTACCTGATGCTCGGACCGTTACAATGACGGGAACATTCCAATTCGCGGGCTCGATCTGCAGGGGCAGGTCAGTTTCTATCTCTAAGTAGTTCATTTCATGGCCGCCCACTCCTTGTTCGATCACATCGATCGTCACTGGTGCTTTTGGTCTGGAAAGGAGTGACACTGCATACGTCGTAGTCTCACCCTCCACTAAGAAAGTATCCGCTTTCAATAGGCTGATTCCGGTCACATCATTCTCATAGATGAGTACAGGCAATGTGAAGTTGCTCATTGCCTCTGTGGAGCCATCTTCCCTTTTGACCGTTACCATGTGAACAATGGACTCCAGACGAACTGGGTTAAGCAGAGCATCGTCATCGTCGATAACTCTGACCACAATATTTTGAGGGATGGAGTAGTTCGAGGTACTGAAACTTAGTGAAGGAGGGGAGATAGTGATCGATCCAGACGCAGGGACCATTGTAACGACCACGGGATCGGTCGGTACCTCAAAAAAGGCAATTGAGTAGCCAGCACTTTCTCCCTCATAAACCTTGACTCGACTGACATTAGAAAGAATTTGCGAAGGGCGGGTATCGTCAGCGATTGTCAAACCAGGTATGCTTTCACTCTCATCGATCACGGTAGACACATTCTTGGTCCTCGCGCGAATTGGTCCTGTTATGCCGGCACGGGGCGGATTCATGACCCCCTCAACTTTTAGGGTCAAGCTTGTCTGAGCTGAGAGTGCCTGGTCGATCTGGATTACAAGCTTCATAAAGTTTGCTTGCCTTTCGATCATAATGGATGAGACAGATATGGTGTCAGGACTGACCATTATCAAAGGGTACTTTACTATGGCGAAGCCAGGGGGCATTTCCACCTCCAAATAGGCACCGCTTGGAATAGGGTTTCCAAGAGTAAGGTTCAGAATAAGCCTAGGTAAGCCGTTGGTTGTTGCATCACCCTCAAGTTCCACTGTAACAGGTGCAAGACGCCCAGGAGTGGTGGTCAATCCGTATCTGGAAAGGCCGGAGTCAATAAGCCTTCTTTGGCTGTCTCGAGTTTGAACATTTATCGTCATTGGGCCTGTCACGTAAGCAGGATTCCTGATACCAGTGACAGACATGGCCACCCTGGAGCCCGATGGTATGGGCATTGCTTCTATCTCGGTCAGTAGCAGCACCCGGTTTGTGTCACTCGTTTCGAGGGAGACATTGTAATGGCGTATCTCAGAGAAGATATCCACGATAATCTCTTCCGGGGGGGTTGAGAGAGTGAGAGCAGGAGGAAGTTCGATTGTGATGACGCCATTGGACGGGATGGAATTGACGGTTGTGAAAGAGACATTTAGAGCCGTGTGCGCTCCAGCCGCAGACCCTCCCCCAATGTATGCTACTTCAAGCTCCGTTAGCTCGCCAGGAAGTACGTCAATTACCGTCAAACCATCCGCAGCATCCACCGAGAAGGGCTGGTCTGCTACGTAGAAGCCCGTTGTAACGCGAAAAGTTCCTAAGGGACCGGCCACTGGAGGGAGCCTCGTCGCGCTAATATTCAGCTGGAGGAATGTGCCGCTTGGAATATTCGAAAAGTAACGACAATGAATAATGTTGTCCATCTTGCTGCACTGGGACGGTATGATGTCTGGCTCCTCCCCGCTGATCACTTGTGCACTTGTAAGGTTAATAGAAGGTGGGAAATTGACAGTTAAGCTTCCCTCTGACCGCAGAGTGTTAGTAGTCGTTACAGCTATTGTAAACCCGGAAGGTAAGCCCGCCCTTACGAATCCATAGTGCTGAACTCTTGCGAAAGCTAGGTTTCCGGGCAGAATATGGACATTAGGAGAGACTGCGCTGAACTGGATTACCTTCCCGTTTCCCTCATACTGGGTACTAACAGCCAGAGCACTCAATGCAGTGCTATAACCTGGAAGCTGGATGCCTAAGAGGAGAAGGCTAATTTTGGTGCTAGGAGGCAATGGTGCCAGCAGTGAAATCTTCAATTTCCGACCATCAAGGCTGGAGTAGTGGTCGTGCAGAAGTCCTTCAGGTATCGAAGTTAGAGTGGTTTCCCGTGAAAAGGATAGGTCGCCCGGTGCCTCTATCTGGATAATGCCTTCCATTGGAACTGGGATGGATGTCGTCAAGGTAATGTTAAGACTTCCTAGCGACCCTGCACGCAAGGTGCCTAGCGGTCGCACGGTTATCTCAGAGAAAGGTTGGGGGAGTACTGCGGCGGTGTGAACTTCACCGCCATCGATGTGTAACAAATCCTCTGTCATTGTGTGAAGACGGAGAGAAAAGTTGCCTGCGTAACCGGGATTTCTGAGGCCCACAATTCTGAGTGACAGTGTGGAATTAGCTGCTATTGTTCCGGAAGTTGTATAATCAATCAGTATCAACTTGTTTGCAGCATTGTCACTAAGGCTGCGAATATGAAGACTTCCGAGACCTGAGCTCTGGTCCACGGCTGCACTATCCGCCTCATAAGCAGAAGGAACTATTAACTCCAGAACACCTGTTGCAGGTAGAGCATTGAAACTTTTGAAGGTTACTGAAAGAGCACTACCACTTGACGGCTCTGTAGATGAGGTAGTGACCTCCAAAAGGCTGAGGTTTCGTGGGATAAACATGGGGTAGTCAGCCTGGAAAAAGGAATCGAGAGCCGCACCAAGGGCCGTACTGGTGACCAGACCGACATAGCTTAAATTGCCAGACGTTGGAGGATTCCTGACCCCAATTATGCTTAAGACAATAGCTGTTCCTTTCGACACAGGAGCCATGCAGCGGAACAATATAGCACCATTTGTGATAGCAGGGGGTGATGGGATCACAGCATTTGGGGTGGAGTAGACAGCAGCATCCGAGAAATTCATACCAGGGAGAAACACCCGAATTTGGCCATTGACAGGAATGGCAGTCTGAGGGGCAAAGGAGACATTAACCGTGCTCATCGCCCCGGCTTCTATCGATGAGAACGTGAAGAGTGTCTCTTTCAATGCCGGTGGATACAAAACGTACCCCTGCACGGCGGAAGGTCCAGCTAAGGTGATGCCATCAGCCGACAGAAGTGTCAGGCCAAACCCTCCCGTAGAACCGGCGAAAGATGGGTTCAAGACATCGCGAAATACAATCTCCAGTTCCGAACTTTTCAACAAACTTGACCCTGAATGAGAGAGTGCGATAGAAAAGGTATTTGAGCTAGCCTCAGAGGTAAGCGACGCCAATATATTCTTATTGGCATCGGTAACTGTGACTACTGTCGCGCTCAAAGCTGTAAACGAGGAGGGGAAGGTGACGTTAATAAGGCCGTTCACCGGCAGATCTGCCTCCAATGTAATCACAGCCACGATGTTAGCAATGCTTCCCGTTATCTGGGAGGTTGGAAGCACAAACCCAACATCGTCCGAAGCTGCCATGTCAGTGTGAGCGCTCATAAGTAACGATACGGGAGCAATCACACATCCTAAACTTACCCAGCTTTCTGTGAGTACTTCTAAAGTCGTCTTCGAACTGTTGTGCAATAGATAGAGACTGCAGCACCAGGAGAGTGCAAAATGCTGCAAGGAGCTGATGCCATCGGAACCCCCTCCACAGTAGGGACTTTGGGGCCATCATAACTTTACAATTTCATAGCGAAGGCAGCTATATGCAGTTCGATGTAATGTTAAATTAATGCAGCCATAAGAGTTTGGGGCTGCCGGTGTTTTCAATAGCTTAGGTCTGGATCATCCATGGCGTGGAGAGGATGGACATGACCATTAGCTATTGCTGGATCTTGAGTGCCAGAGCAAGATATATGAACTTCTTAATGCCTGCGCTCTTCCTTGGAGCAGATGGCGATGACATGAGCCCCTGTGTAGAGGCAAGCATTGCGTCTCTCGGCTGAAGACAGACTCGAGTCTGATGGTTTGTGGCGAAAGAAGAGGATGACCCTTCGTTTCCATCAACAAGTCTGTCCATCTCGGTTCAAAATAAGTAGTCTCCTGAATCCAAGTACGCAAACTGATGAGACAGGCCCAGTTCGAAAGTACTGTGCAGTCAGAGATTCACCCCCCTCTTATTAGGGTACTTATTAGGATGCAAGTTGAGAGGTACTTGTACGCACATGTACTTGCTACTTGAAGATCACCCATGCTGTAAGACTGTGATAAGAGATCGACCAGGAAACCGATACACTAGTCTCTTATCTCTTACAATTCCCCGTACTTCTTGTACTTGTGGTTAGTTCTAGGAGGTCTACTTGGCATCGTCACAAGCAGCATGGAGTTGGGGATTGGCAGATGCGTTGATGAAAGATCTTCATACAAGTATGAAGCATCAGAAGATCGTGCCGTTCGTGCGATAGCTGGCTGGTGTAGAACCACCTATCGCCTCTTTTTCCTTTTGAATGGCTCGGTTGACGCTGTTTTTGATCTGTTCAGGAGCCTCATAGCACGTGCAGTGACACTGTCCTAGCCGAATAGGTACAGTTGTGAAACTCGGAGATAGACACTCCCTACGCAACATACAGGAGTGGTAAGACTCACGCATCAGGTTTTGGTGAAAAGACCTGCTTCTGGAGCTGTGGACTTTCATCCTGACGCATCATGTCTTGTCTCAAAAATGAGGATGATATTATCGAGGGGTACTAGTAGAAGCAGAGTTTGTGATGCTTCGTCACTTATGAGTTACGGTCGCAGCAGGAGCAGATAGGGGCTTGTCAGTGAGGAGGCTGATGCAGCAGTGGAAAAGTAAGAACTGCAAAACCAGGGATCTTGCAACCCTTCACCCATGGGTTCTTCGCCTCGTGCGAGAAGCGCAACGTCAGGCCGCCTTCCGGGGATTCTATGTCTCTATTCAGCAAGCCCGGTCTGGCTGTCATTATTCCGAGAATTTTGGAAGCCCCAGCGATAGATTTAACGCTTGTTTGCCGTATGGAGGACTTTACTTAGTCTTCCAAATATCCTTTAACCTTGCCGAGGCCTATCAGCGACTTAACCCTCCTGGTAAGGTAACTTTAGAGCTCACCTCGATGGCTTCCAAAGGTTCTAAGCTAACGGGCTGCTCTCTAACTAGATGTTATCCCTTTGGGAATAAAACAAAGGATTGATCTTGACTTTCCAGCTGGTGGGTACGACTGGGGCAATTTGAACGAATATGAGGTCTTTTCCCTGGAGGACATGCATTTGATGCAACCGCGTTACTGGAGGCAGCACGGGGACAAGGCGCTATTCATGCTCTTAGAAGGCCTACGTGACAGGTTCACTATAGCTACCTTAGAGGTAAGAGGCCTCATTGACTCCAATTCTTGGAAAGTATTATAACCAGTGAAGCCAGAGACTAAAGCAGCGTTTGCGCAAAGAGCTCGATAATGTTAGTCTGGAATATTTGCAGACAGTGCCAGACTTGGAACTTTTCTTGGAAGGCAAGGGACCTGATGGCGAGGTGTGTCTGGATTTGACACCTAACCCTGATATTGGCTAACCTCAGGCGCACAGGTTAAAATTACCTTCTCCTTATGGAATATTGAGGACAATGTAATTGAGGAAGATCTGCTCAAACGTGGGACTCCTGCAATTCCTTACTTGTTGTCATCACCTCACCACACCTCCTTCTTATTAGGATTCGAGACGGACCCTCAGTTTAGTCGGGAAGTAGTCCTCCGCTTGACTAATTCTACGAAAGGGTTGGGGCCCGCTCTCCGCGGATCCATTACTGCCCCAGTATCCCTTCATGGAGAGAGAATCTATTTAGCCTTTAGCGTAGCTGAGTGCAGTGACCGTGATGCTAAGGGTACTCTGCAGGCGGTAATCCCTGACGCCTTACCGCTAACTAAAGCTGCCACTAAGTACGCATGGTGCATGTTCTTTCTTGTGACTCAGTAATCACCCTCTGATCTTTCGTCCTAGGTATCCTCCGAAGGCGAAGAATATATGTCTCAAGGAGTTTATCATGCTCGTAAGGCGGGTACGCGAAGCGTTGTGCCACAGTGAGACTCTTCTAGCCCCTTCCGAAAGATCCCAATTCCCTCTTTAACAGGCTGTTCTCAACAATTGGCTTCGTCGGCGACTCTTCTTCACAGCTCTCTGCAATGAGCTTGCAGGTAACGCCATACCCCTGAAAGAGTAGGGTCGATTTGCTTGCTGACATAGACGTACTACCTTGGTCCCAGTGCTAGAGTGCGACACCGTGGACTATGGCGAGGTAAGCACCGCTCCAAGCTAGGCATGACTCCAAAATACTGATCCACCGCTAGGCCTTCGCCCTCTTGACCTTCCATAATCCTCAGGCTTTATCTCGCCGTAGCTGGATAGTACGAATCGCGGTCTCTGGCATTCTGACTCGCGAGGGGAGCATTACGGCTGAAGTTAAGGTATAGCAAGCGGGACCTCCCTGCAGCTGCCGCAGCCACGACCCGTAAGCCATTTTTTTCTTGCACAGGAGGTTGGTAGTGAAATGGAGAGCTTTAGCATGCTAGTGAAAAGTTTCGACCTGGATGTATGGGCCCCTGCTGACCACATGGCGGCGGCAGTCCACCACCAGGTGATGCAATGGCGATGAGGGTATCTAGAGCCTTTTGGCCTTACATCTTCTCCCCCCCTCCCTCTCCCCAGACTTTGGATGCCTTAAGAGCACACATTGAGGTCTACTTCCGAGGCCTAGACCTAGAGGTGTCGCGGTGATTGAAGGCTTCCATTCGCATCTTCTGCCCATAAGAGGAGAGAGTGTCAACATCTGGCTTCATACATCTGGCTTCATATGGGCGTTAGGCATTCTATTGACTCTACCAGCATCTAGGTAAAGAATACAGCCCATTTCAGGGCGGTTGGAGCAGAGGTCGAGGCACAGAGTCTGAGCACATGGTCGCCACCTTTCTTCGTGCCGTCAGACACCGTATACCATTCCTTCCAGTTCTGCCAGTACCTAGCGCCAGGATGCTTTGCATCCAAGGTCCAGGAGGCCTTGACAGGCATTGCATTGAGTGAGACATCAATTTCTGCTGTTGCTGTCAAGACGTAGACCCGGAGGTCAAAGTCAAGCTCAAAGACCAGAGAGTTGTTCAAAGAGCATGAAGGAAGCGCAAGTGAAAGTTGTCGGTCATTCCGGAGTGGACTCGCCTTGCCCTGCTGCACTATCAGTGCGTCGTCGAAAGAAGCCTTTTGTTGCCTGGGACAGGACTGCCCCATGGGTTGAATGCATACCTTTGTTTTCAGCCGTGGCTCTCCGTGGAGGGGAGGCGCTACAAGGAAGGATGCCGCTGTTAGGGTGTTTGCATCCAGCAAAGGTTGCTGCTGGTTCCAAGGAAAGATGATCGAGGATGGAGATGCCCAGTCAAAGGAATAAATGTTAGACTCTGCCGCCTCAGAGCCCGTTAGCGCTTTTGCCATCAGTTTCAGGAGTTTGTAACAAATGAGATCAGCAATGATAAGATGGCTCTGCTCATTGGGGTGATGCATATCAGCAAGTACCATATTCTTGTCGGCCGCCAAAGTTTCGTTCGCAGCGATGTATTGTCCAAGTGAAACCGAGACATATGAGATGTGCTCACGGTATACCAGATTTGCTTTTTCTTGTATTACTTCCACTGAACTTGGTGTTGGCCAGCGGTCATAGTATGGAGGATAATCGTAGAGGTTTACGAAGAGTAGGGCTGGTTGACTGGGTAGCTGCTGGGTCTTCCGGATCCACAGTTCACGGTTGGCCATTAGTTCGGATGCCCGGTCGACCTCAATGCTTCCAAGTGCATCTGGCGCCCGCTCCATATCGTCGTTGAGAGTGAACTCAGAGGCGAGGATGTCGGGGTCAATCCCAACGAGGGAGTCCAATAGGAGAGCCGACCACAAGGTGTTGGTAGTGCCGTGAGCGCTGTTCTTCAAGATGACCCTTGAGTGCACATGGTTTTCGAGAATTGAATTAAGGAAGTGCACAACGCGGTGTGGGTAGGCAGCTATAACACCCCTCTTGAGTCCTCCGCCAGCAGTCGAGGAGCCACCGGTGACAGCAAATGTGATATTTTCTTGACGCAGAAGCAGCTTCCTGAAGGCTGCTGTAAACCTTCTATGGTCAGGGCTTGTGCCACCCATCTCAAGCAACTCCAACCCATGATGATGGCGCAATGTCTGTAGTGCACCTTCAATATCCAACAGGAGCTTACGATTAAGAGACGCAAGGCTTGAGCTCTGCAGTTGTGGGGTATCTTTAACTCCATCCGCTGCCCTTAAGAGGCCATTAGGAACCAACCGGAATGTCTGTCCTTGCTGATAGGTGACAAAGAGAACACACACCAGCAACCCTGCCAAGGCAAGGGCTATTCGAAAGTGATCAGGTGTACATCGAGCCATTATGAGAGAGTTACACTTGATGACGTGAAGCGTTAGATATAGATAGGACTCTAGAAACGGCGATAATCGTTGCAGCTGCAGAAGTCCGCAGGATTTGTTAGGTCAATGCATCTCAATACAAAAGGTTGCCCATTATAACGTATGGGGGAGCTTTAGATCTCTCTCTGATGGGTTCATTATTCTTATCGGGTGGCTCTTCCGACGCAACAGATTAGACACAGCAATGACCAGCCGATTGATCACGGGACTATGACTGCTGGCAATACTTAGTTCTACAGCGCGATCTATGAAGCTGCAGTTCTGGTGGTGGCAAGCTGATGTGCTGAGTATGCTTGACTACTTCTGCCCGCTCAGCTTGCTGTCTTCATTTACAAGGGCAATCGGGGGCAAATTCATCTTGAAGGGAATCAGAGGCAAACACCTTGAAGAGGTCATCATCTAAAGAGCCGTCTTGGCGCAAGGGAAGACATGCAAGTTTACGTGTGATGGAGTGATGCGGGAGCGAGTGACAAGAGAAATGAGCTGAATGAGAAATGCCAGTCCAGATATGTCCACCTATCTAAGTATAGATGGCTCAAGGCGAATGTTCACATCAGCATTCGTGGTCTAATGGTTAGGATTCTTCCCTTCCAAGGAAGCGGTCCGGGTTCGATTCCCGGCGAATGCAAATTTTTCCAATTTTGTGAGTGGTGGAATTCTGCAAGGTAAGAGAAAGAGATATATATCAGGAATTGGTCAGAGCTATCATGGAGTGAGCATTCGTGGTCTAATGGTTAGGATTCTTCCCTTCCAAGGAAGCGGTCCGGGTTCGATTCCCGGCGAATGCAGATATTTTTGCAGGTCAATAGTTGGTACTCGTACGAGTAGCTCTCAAGATTCCGTGAGAGATTCAGGGGTTATATTTTGTTGAAAAGATGCTAATTACACGCAAAGCATTCGTGGTCTAATGGTTAGGATTCTTCCCTTCCAAGGAAGCGGTCCGGGTTCGATTCCCGGCGAATGCAATTACTTTTTGCTGCAAGAGGGGGTGGCAATCTAGGAAGTTTCCAGCTTTACGTACAGTGGAGTGGAGTATTGTACGAAGTAGTAGTTGTACTTTAGGGGTGCTTTTCCTTCCCGCCAAATTTCAGATCACTAGCGCGCCAACATATGTAGGACCTCGCCAACCTCTCCAACCAAAGCCTTTGGAGTACGCTACCAACAGTACAGATCTCCATGTGCTGAAGACCGCTTCCTCCCAGGAAGTCTGTTGATGATATGTCCTTGACGGTCTCAGCCATTTTCTTTTCTTCCCAATCCATGCCCTTTGACGGCATGGGAGCTCAACCTTGACACTCCTCATTGGTTAGCTGACGAACCGAGACATGATGAAGAGGGGCCCATCTCGATACCAGCAACAGCAGAAGAAAGGGAACTGGTCCAGTTCTGGCCAGGGATCCCTCCTCAATAGTAGTGGGCGGCGGCAAACAGAGGCTCGACGTCGGAGCCAGCAGGAAGATGACATCATTGACTCAAAATATGGCTTCGAAAGATTCCGTGAAGGTAAAACCATTGGTGCTCCTTGGAGGTTTATAGGTCGCTCATGTAGTACCTTTATAGGACCCCCTCGATTAGGATGGCTTCTCAACATGCTTCCTATGACGCTGGAAGATAGCGATGGTCGAGAGGTTAGCGCTATAGAACTATTTTTTTTGGAGCAGAGCGGTGATACGTTTAAGGCAGCGGTGGCCTACGCTCCGTACTTCTACGTCCAAGTGCCGGAGCAGTTCGCCAAAGATGCTGCCACTCTTTTTCTGCGCCGGTTCATTACCTCCGTTGCCTCTGTTACCGTTTGTTTGAAGGAGGACCTGGACATGTCAAACCACCTCTCCGGGAAGAAAGGAGTTTTTCTAAAATTTTCCTTTTGGACCGTTGCTGATCTCATGGAAGTCAGATCTGCCATTTTTCCGTCTGTCAAGAAGAACAGGGAGAGGCTTGCCGCAAATGAAGCCTACCATGGAGTTACTACGACGGAGTTGCCAGACGACATCCTCGATCTCATCCAGGATATCAGAGAGTATGACGTTCCTTATTATGTTCGAGTCTCAATCGATCTCGACATTCGAGTCGGGGCATGGTATGAGGTCACGGCAGTGGCAGGCAAAGTCAAGGTCGAAAGGCAGGTGGACATGGTAGAAAAGGCAGAACCACGTGTCCTTGCTTGGGATATTGAATGTACCAAAGCCCCACTAAAGTTTCCCGATGCATCGGTAGACCAGATCTTCATGATTTCCTATATGTGCGACGGCCAGGGGTACCTCATTATCAATCGTGAGATTGTATCTGAGGACATTGAGGACTTTGAGTACACTCCAAAGCCAGATTACCCCGGACCGTTCACTATCTTCAACGAAGCTGATGAATATCACCTCTTGCGGCGATTCTACGAGCACATACTGGAAATCAAGCCACACATATTTGTCACCTATAACGGTGACTACTTTGACTGGCCCTTCGTGGAGACCCGTTCCAAAGTTCATGGTATAAACATGCAGAAGGAGCTTGGCGTACGGGCTGAGACATCCAACGGTTCCGTGGAATACCGCGGCAGGTCCTGTGTTCATCTAGATTGCTTTTATTGGGTCAAGCGAGACAGCTATTTACCGCAAGGATCACAAGGTCTGAAAGCGGTGACAAAGTACAAACTCGGTTATGATCCTGTGGAAGTTGACCCGGAAGACATGGTAAAACTGGCTGTAGAGAATCCTACTCATATGGCTTCATACTCAGTGTCAGACGCTGTGGCCACCTACTACCTCTACGAGAAGTATGTGAACTTATTCGTTTTCTCACTGTGCACCATTATTCCCATGGGATCTGAAGATGTCTTGCGAAAGGGCTCAGGCACCCTATGTGAGGCTCTCTTGATGGTAGAAGCCTTCAAGGGCAATATCATTTGCCCTAACAAGAAGCAGTCCGAGCAAGTCAAGTTTCATGATGGACACTTGTTGGATTCCGAAACATACATTGGGGGGCATGTCGAATGTCTTGAGACAGGGGTCTATCGATCAGATATTCCCGAGAAGTTCAAGCTAGTACCGGCTGCCTTTGACCAGTTAATTCGCAACATCGATGGTGACCTATCTTTCGCCATTGAGGTGGAAGCAGGGATCGACAGATCCACTATTACAAATTATGACGAGGTGCGCGCGCAAATCATCGAGAAGTTGGAGCTTCTTCGAGATACCCCGAATCGTGAAGAGCACCCTGTGATCTACCATCTGGATGTGGGCGCAATGTACCCTAATATTATTCTGACAAACCGGCTTCAGCCGTGCTCTATTGTCAACGAGACGATCTGTGCCTCGTGCGACCACAATAAGCCAGATAACAGGTGAGGTCTACAGCATTGGTACTGCAATGTCTGTTCGCCGGGTCCCCTAGCTAATCACTCCTAATCCGCGTTACAGGTGTCAGAGACAAATGGAATGGGTTTGGCGTGGAGATTTTGCCCCAGCGACTTTCGCAGAGTACAAGTCTGTTAGGGCTCAACTTGAAGGAGAGAGCATTGACGGTGTTCCTTTTCTTCAGCTTCCGTCAGCTGACCAAGCGAAGGAAGTGAAGAAGCGGTTGAAGGTCTGTTTCATCAATCTAAGCCCTCGTCAATCGTGCTTACCTCGTCCTTTCTTGTCTTTAGACGTACTGCACCAAAGTCTACAAGAAGGTGAAGGTTACCGAGGAAAAGAAGAGAGTGGATACCATCTGTATGAGAGAGAATCCTTTCTACGTCAATACGGTTCGAGCCTTTCGTGATCGAAGATATGACTACAAAATATTGACCAAAAAATGGGCGAAACAAAAGGCGGCAGCCGAGAAAGCTGGAGACCCCCTCAGCGTTGTAGACGCGCGAGACAAGATGCTAGTCTATGACTCTCTGCAGCTTGCGCACAAATGCATTCTAAACTCCTTCTATGGCTACGTGATGCGGAAAGGTGCTCGATGGCACTCTATGGAAATGGCTGGTATTGTTACAAACACCGGAGCAGAGCTGATCATGGGAGCCAGACAGGTAGTGATTGCAATCGACCTCGTTGCGTTCATCGCACTGGCCAGCTAATCTCCTGACCAATGCAATTGTCTAGCTGGTAGAACAGATTGGCCGGCCGCTAGAGCTGGACACGGATGGTATATGGTGCATATTGCCTGCCAGCTTTCCTGAAAATTTCTCTTTCACAACTCTAGATGGCAGTAAGGTCAACATATCATATCCGTGTGTGATGCTGAATGCGGCAGTGCATGAGAACTATTCAAATCACCAGTACCAGGTACTCTGCCACCAGCGAAGCGCCAGTGTTTACGACAACTCTGTCTACCTATTAGGTGAGCTAAGCTTCCCGGTATGCCTTTCCCTAGGACCTAGTTGACGGCACGTACAAGACAAGAAGCGAGTGCTCCATCTTTTTCGAGGTGAGAACTTGGGCCATGCGATGTGCCACGCAAACATCTTATGAAAATAATTGAAAGGTGGACGGCCCATATCGCTGTATGGTTCTCCCAGCTTCAACCGAAGAGGGGCGGCTGTTGAAGAAGCGCTATGCTGTCTTCAATTTTGATGGATCTCTTGCAGAGCTGAAAGGTTTTGAGCTGAAACGAAGGGGGGAGCTGCAGCTGATAAAAATCTTCCAGTCCCATGTCTTTGAGCAGTTCCTCAAGGTAAGCACCTCCAAGGCTTGCCATTCCTTCCTCTTGGCACCGTTGTTCTCATTTCTGTTCATCATATTGGCCAGGGAGACACTCTGCAGGCATGTTATGCCGCCGTGGCTCAGTCCGCCAACCATTGGCTTGATATCCTGGAGACGAAAGGAAAGGATCTTAGTGATGAGGAGCTGCTTGATCTTATCTCTGAAAACAGGTTAGTTCGCTTTTTTTACATTCTTGTCGAAAACACGGGTCAGCGTTCTGAATCTCCCAAGGGTGGTGCAGGACGATGACTCGATCTTTGGACGATTACGGAGAACAGAAGTCTACTTCAATCAAGACGGCGAAAAGGCTGGCAGAGTTCTTGGGCGATGACATGGTCAAGGATAAGGGTTTGAACTGCAAGCTCGTTATTGCCAACAGGCCGGCTGGTGCCCCAGTGACGGAAAGGGCGATCCCAACCGCCATCTTTGCTGCGGAAGTTTCTGTCCGCAAACACTATCTCAGAAAGTGGTTAAATGACCCCGGTAGGTTGGTAGTTTGCAAATTAGAGAGTGAAAGGCCTTAGATCTTCTGACATAGTAACTTCTGCCCAATCCATTTCTCTGTGCATCTTAATACTACGTCGTTGAAGTTTAGCGAGACCTTTCATATTCCTTGACTTATTTAGCTTGTCCTCGTCCTCCGCTATTACTCTTTGCTGCTGCCAGGAATGAGTGACTTCGATATCCGGGCAATTCTCGACTGGGAATACTATCGAAACCGCTTAAATAGCTGCATCCAAAAAATCATTACCATCCCGGCTGCTCTTCAGATGGTCGACAACCCTGTGCCGAGAGTGCAACATCCTGACTGGCTCGCAAGAACCGTCAAGGCAAAATCTTCTTCCTTCAAACAAAAGACCATGCACCAAATGTTTGCTCCCATGACGGCAGATGAGCGTCAGAAGACCCTTAACGGGATAGCAGGTTCTCTTACTGGATATAACCTCTGCGCAGCCAGTCTGGTCGAGAACAGATGCATCATGGATTTATGTACTCTTCTTTTGTACCTGTTCTGATTTACCCTCTTCAGATGCCCTCTGCTTCCCCTTCAATCTCTCTCTTACCATTGCTTTCTCCTTCGTATCCTGCCCACTTCTTACTAGACTCAGGTTATGCTATAATGCTCCTAGATCTTCTGCGTGAGTTGTATCACATGTGCACTAACGCTGTCTTCATACCATCAGATATGGAGGACTTTGGCACTAGTCACGTAGGCCGGAAGAAAGTCCCCACTGTCCATCGACAAAGATTCATAGTAAGTGGGAAGGAGAACGATACTGGAGCTGCTAACTTGGAAAAAGAGATGCAGCAAAATGGTGACGGCACTCAAGAGTTGGCAGAGAGGCTCCAGTCCACTTTTATTGGTCCCAGGAGGGAGGAAGACTATACCAAGTGGCTTCAGGTTAGAAAGCAGCAGTGGAAGGAGCAGAGAAACAGAAGGAAAAGGCGCAGACAAGAGCCTCTTAACCCAGATAATACAGGCCATGATGCTGTCCAAAGCCCTAGCAAGGTAAGGTACTGTTGGCGATCAAGTCGCTCCATGTTACTCGGAGTGGTGTAACCTCCGACATAGCTTGGGCCTCTTAACGTGGCCTAGATCTGGACGGCTTCCGCAATGCTTGTGTGACAGAAACGAGTTCTTAGGAGTTTCGACACGGAAGTAATTTACCTCCAAGCATTTTAACATCACGTGCATGCTAGGACATGATGGGCTTCTTGCAAAACGCCTCCCGTTCTCTAGTGCAGCGATACTGGCAGGTGCTTGAGATCCAACCGCTGGATAATCCTGGGACTTTCCAGCTGTGGGTCTTGACCGAGCCTGGGAAGCTACAGAGTGTGACCGTGACGGTGCAGCGGACGTTCTACGTAAACAGCATAACGTCTCAGGATAGCTCCTTTGGCAAACCTCTCCGCAAGCTTTTACCCCGAGGACGACTGCCCATGCATTTGTATGAAATATCAATGAGTGAGACCGCTTTCCAGAAAAATAAGAAGTATTTGTCCGACATCGTAGCTGATCCCGAAATCGAAGGTGGGTGACCGCAAAGAAGATTGCAGATTTAGAACAGAGGTGGAAGCAACACTGAGCAGCGACGGGGAGGGATGTGCACTTTTCTTTGGAAAAGGAGAACCTGATCAGGTTTTGCAGGGGGGCTTTGTACTTCATATTGCTTCCAACGTTAACCCGCTTATGTTCGCTGAAGGTGTTTATGAGCTCCAGACCCCACTCCATTTCCGTGCCGTCGAGAATATTGGCTGTGTGGCAGCTGTCAATGCTGCGAGGAGAAGCAGACCCATCACCTCAAAGGACCCCCTTCGTATCACTGAACTAGAATACCTCACAGCTGATGAGGGACAATATCAGTATTTAAGCCAGGTACGATTTCAATCTGCCGACAATTTCTATCTCCATGCCAGAGTCGGGGTTAAGCACTTACACTTGAGAGTGCAAGCCTTCTCCCTCTAAGATTTCTACTCTTTGCAGAATTCTGCTTCTATGCGGCAGATCTTTTTATACTTTGCATCCACGGACGATAGGGCCGTCTTTGGCCTCTTTTTCCTGGAAAAGACCAATGGAGAGATAGAAGAGCTTTGGAAAGAGGGCGTGTCAGAAAACAGTTTGGTACCGGTCGAGGCGACAGCCCACGTCTGGGTCGCTGACCCTTATAGGGCAGTCGACCAGATACCCAACCTTAATAGGCTGTTCGAGAAAACCGAGAAACCTGAAAAAAGTGCGTGCACTTTCAAGACGACTTCCGTTCCTGGCATTATGGAGGGGTTTAATGCAGTTAGCACTGCGCTGGCGGAGTATCTGAGTCAAAAGCATGGCCCGACCATGGTTCAGTGTTTCAGGTAACCTCCTCCTAAGAAAGTTTATAGCGGAGGGACTCTTGAAGACCTCGTTGGAGCAACAACAAAGTCACAAGTACTCATCATGGCGCTTGCTGTTGTTCCTCCCTGATGGCCCATTTCTTACCCATTGTCTCTCGCTTGACCTATGTGCCGTTTACTGTCAAGCCCTATGACCAACAAGAATCTACGAAGACTTATCCCAGCCCTTACCGGTTTTCCAGTTGCTACGCTGTATTGGGCCAATGAGGACAATCAGTTCCCTCCGTTGCAGTGGCAGACCTTTGCGGCCCAACGGATGATCGAGCGCTTCCTTCAATCAGCAGAGTGGTGGATGAATCTCCTCCATTGTGCTCGGTACTCTAATATTCCTGTGGGCAACATTGGACAAGATATGGCCATATCGATGGCGGATGTCTTCTTGGCGAGGTTTCTGCACAAGAATAATCATATTGTATGGGCTTCTCCGTCGACTAAACCCGATCTGGGAGGACATGAAGGAGATGACAACGACGCCTTCGTAGAAGATCATGAGAATGTCAGGTAAGTTCAATAGACGACCTCGGGCAGATGCACTTAGGGTTGATAGCCATGCCATAGCCAGAAAGCAGAGAGAGAGAGAGAAAGAACTGCTGTCTGAAGCGAGTGTAGAATCCCGGTAATCGATACCGTAGATCTGCAGAAATGACGATGCGTTTCCATCCTCAGGAAAAGTTAGGGCTGACACATGATGACTTTGGCAGGGTATGTGAACCGGGCAACTATATGTCCTACTGTGTGGAACTGAACATAGAAAGCCTAGCAGTCAACACTTTGATCAATAGTTCATTTATCCACGAGATTGAAGGTGCCGAGGACTTCGCAGAACTGGAAGTGGACAATATCCAGGATTGGGAAATGGACAGGGAAGCCACAGGGTCGGCAATACTATCAAAGCTCAGTTCACAGGCAGATGATTCGTCATGTTCAAGGACATTTCGTTTGCTAAAGAAGCTCGTAGAGCAGTGGTTTAGAGACGTCACCAGAGCCCAAAACCATATTGCGGACCATTTGCTTCAGGTAAACTTTTTGATATAAGCTGACAGTAGACAGTAGAGACCTGATGGCCAAAGAGAAATGTTGCTTCATGTGAAGGAAACAGCAAGCAGCAAAAGGAGAGAATGGTTTGAAAAGGATCGGGACTAGACACTGAGAACGATAATGTCTGATATTGCATATTCTTCCGGTTAGGAGTTAATTGGGCAACGCTCTTAAGAGTTTAGCTAACTCTACCGTGTACAGAACTTTTACCGTTGGCTGTACTCATCCACCTCGTTGCTCCACGAGCCAGTATTGCATCGGTTGGTGCATCGATTGATGAAGAAGGTGTTTATGCAGCTGCTCTCGGAATTCCGACGGCTGGGCGCTTTAATAGTCCAGGGCTCCTTCAGTAGAATCATATTATGTACACAGAAGACTTCCGCCACTGCGGCGGCCGATTACATTAGGTAAGACTCAAATTGAGAAGGGCTCGACCTTACCATATCTGGTGGCTCAATTTTGCGACTGGATGCCTCTTGAGGCGTCCTTTTTGGACGCTGCCTCTACGATCATGACGTCCAATCTCCTTGCTTTTCTGCTTGTTAAGCTCTTCCAATCCAATGCGCCCAGCTTACACGCGCTATCCCCACCTATCGATACACACTCCCTCAACAACACCCTGTAGGGTGTACTCAGTACTGACATCTCTATCTGTAGCTTCATCTGCAACACCATTACGTCAAGACCGCTATTCAGCTGCCTCAAGCTGACTCCAAATGTTATGTGGGAGAATCTCCTCCTCCTCGATGAGGAGAACTTTGGAGGAGTTCCTGTCTCAATCTCTCCATCGCTGGAGGAGGCTAGCAAAACGCTGGGTCAGCCTGTTGAGATAGTGTCGCATTGGAACGTTGCAGAATATCTCCCTGAGGCAGTTCGAGAGTATTTCCGCACGACGGTGGCACAGTTTATTAGGGGTAACGTTGAATATAGGTAAGAGAAGCGCCTCGCGTAGGACTACGAAGATGGAGCTGATCCTCATAGGTTCTAATTCCTTATTACCTCCGTTCTCAGGCGAAGACTCGTGGCTACAGAAGATTCAGCGAAGCAGCGTTGTACGTTAACTCAATTTGGATGCTCATACTCTGACCTCTGTCGTCTGGTGATCTTTCCGTGATTTTGCATGCTTTATGTCGACACTGGGTTGAGGCTCGCTCTCTTTGTCCACTTTCATCTTTCTTCTGTTCATTTTAAGAGACTAATTACACCTTACTCCTAGCCGAGTTCCTGTCTGAAAAGCAAGCGGAGCATATGCGGAAGCGTATCGAGAACTTCTTCACTAATAAACTTCTGGATCTTATTCCCGAGGTCTACAAGCTTGTTCGCTTTGGTGACTGAAAAGTCTAGATCGTGACCGAATATTCCCATTCACTCGTGCCCGTCCCTTGTTGCGCTTGCCCTACTCGTGACAGCTCGCTATAATCAAGTTGGATGAGGACCATGCACCGGCGGTTGGGAAGAAGCAGAGCTCCAATTGCGGATTGGAGCTCACGAAGTATCTGTGCAGAGTTTTCAGGCTCGAGCCAGCCATAGAGTTCCAAGTGCTTAAGCTCAAAAAGACTCTTCTCCGACAGCTAAACGTGAAAGAGTTCTCTGAGGTGGGCGTTCTGTCGGTCATCTAGATTCCATTTCACTCGAATCCGTATGAATGCTTCTAGTGCGCGCTCTTTCGCCTGGTAAATTTACCCTTAACCTGTCATTCGCTCATCGAGGTCCTTTCTCATTATTACCTTCCCTTTCATTCAATCTTACATGATGTGCCGTATGCCCCCACTTGCTGTTTGGTGTTGGCCTAACAGGAGTCCAAGTGGCACAATCCTGCCCAAAGCTTTATTCTTTCCGATGTCATTTGCACATACTGCAATCATTGCAGAGATATCGATCTGTGCAGGGACCCCGAGCTTATGGAGGCGGCACCCGAGACCGATGGACCTTTAAGCTTCTGGAAGTGTTCCGAGTGCCACTCTGCCTATGACAAGGAGGCGATGGAATTTCGTCTAGTGGAGATGCTCGAGAGACGGACTGTCAAATTTCAGCTGCAAGACCTGGTCTGCAAAAAGTGTGGACTTCCCCAGGCAGATACCATGACAGAATACTGTCAGTGTGCCGGCCGCTTCGACGCAATGATGCAGCCGGATCTTATGTATAAAGCCCTCGACACTCTTAAGGGTATAGCGCAATACCACGATTTCAGATTGCTGCTAGAAACTGTAGAGTGGTTTGCGGCGGCAGAAAGCAGCGTCTAATGTGTAAATCATGATCCTTTCACCCTCTTCCGCATGCTTAAAGTAGTTCATCTAGCCTACAGAATGGCAACTGAGAACTAGAACGTCGGGACTGGCAGGGTGGTAAGCAGTACTTAGGGCAAGTCTAGGAATGGGGGTGGGAGCTACTGGTAAACATGAGTGTTTGGGGTGCGATGGCTGTCTTAAAATCAGGTAGGGGCAAGACAGGCTAGGAGAGCAAAGAAAATCCTCACTTAGGTGATTGTTGATCCCTAGAGGAAGCGAAAGAAGTGCCATTACCGGCTCCGACTGGCCTTCTGAAAGGCTCTCTACGACCCTAACTCTGGGTGGTTTTCCTCCTCTTAGCCTCAGGACTGCTAGGAGCGTGAGCCGTCGCAAAGTACTTCTTCGACTTGACAGGATCGGCCACCATTGTCGCCTGGCCAGGTTTCCAGCCAGCTGGGCAGACCTCCCCATGTTTGTCAACATATTGAAAAGCCTAGAGTGAAGCCGTTAATAGAAGGAACAACGGGTCAGAGATTTGAGGCGTAAGGCATCGGCTCACATGGACAGCTGGGAAACACAAGCGGACTCATGAAGGGGGAAGGGAAGGACAGATCCACCAAACGACACAATTCTATACTGCTAGGGGAGATGAAGGGTGATATACGTCGCGCTGTCAGCAACCAATGTCGTACTTACCTTTACCAATCGGAGTACTTCGTCGACATTACGGCCGACAGGAAGATCATTCACGTACTTATGTCTAATGATGCCCTTGTCATCGATAATAAAAAGTCCTCTTCACACAGAAAGAGAGACAATGTCAGAAGCCGGACTAAGCATTTAAGGGGTGCCAGCAGGCTAATCTCTTTCCACCTCGTACTGTCTGATTCTCTGCATGTTAAGTCTAGCCGCCCACCCATGCACCACATAAAGGGACAAGCAAAGAACGGCAACAAGATCAAGGAGATAGAGGACTCATCTCCATCGAGTGAGGACAGCAAGATTCAGGGGTCGCCAATACCTAAGGGCTACACCCACGTCTCCATCCTTCGGATCAGTGATAAGAACTCCATAATCAGTGGCAATCTTTCTAGATAGGTCACTGACAAGCGGCATCCGGATACCCTTCAGACCTCCAGCACTAAGAATAAGAGAGGATTGCTGAGATTATTCTAGGAGCATCCAATCCGTAACAAATGCCCTACTTGCGCGGTGTGGACGCCCAAGCGAGGTGAGAGAACTTGGAGTCTACCGAGATGGCGAGTACCTCAGCCTTCACATCGTGGAACTCTGAAAGTCGATCACTGAAAGCGACAATCTCCGTGGGACAAACGAATGTGAAGTCTGGTACAAGGCAGAGACGAGTGGACGAGAGGTCTCCCTATGTTAAGAATGGCACCAATGAATCCACATAAAGGTTATTCTTACCCAGAGGGTAAAACAGCAGAACGACGTATTTGCCGTTGTATTTCTGAAGCTTGATGCGCTCAAACTTTTCATTAACCACAGCATCAGCTGAATCAGAGGTGATGGTCAGCGTTACGTATAGCCACTGTCTTCGTCAAACCACAGATAAATGATATCTAGTTCTTCTTTGCGGACATACCTTCGAACTGAGGAGCCAAACCTCGAACTCTTGCCATGGTTGCTGACCTTTGTGGAGCTTAAGGAAGGAATCTGCCGACACTGGAACAGAAGTGTTGAGCAAGGGGAATGAACAAGGGCAGTTCAGCGTTAATAGGAGCAGCTATAGGAGCACCCAGTCGTTTCAGCTCAATAAGGATAATGAGCTCTATGGAACTGATCCAAGGGCTTCACCTGCCAGAGATCTTTGGCAAATCTTCAAATAGAAATGCTCTCTTGGCCCTTGCAAATGAATGAGCAGCGGTGGAGAACAGCGGTGGAGATGATGATTGAAGATCAGCATGAACACTGAAGACAAGAATCGTTCCTTGAGATAAATCACTGCTCTCTTGGCGTTAGCGGCTGTTCGTGCTGTAACGCCCATTTAATAGGCCGAACCAACTTCCATCTGCTCCCTCTGCATCAGCATCAATCAAAAGCACTCTCTTTTTACTGCGGTGTGCCGTGTGCCAACCATAAGCGAGTGGGCCAAGTCATTGCGCCGCACCAAGTGCATCCTTGGCTTGAGGACAGAGTCTCTAGTTCTGAGCTTGTGCCTCAAGTGCCTTGGTCCAGGGAACTACTATACAAGCTGGATTCTAACTGGACGGCGCCTTATAACACAGTCCTTTGAGGGATAATGCTCGAGTACTGGCGTTATTGAGACGTAGCGTTTGCTATGGAAGTCGCCCGACTTAGTCTGATTGCCAGGGACGCCCCACGAGCACTTTCTATGCCGAACTATCAAGTAAGCTTTCTCTTGCTGTAGGCTCGAAATAAGCCATGAGTGGTGCCAAATCCCCTGATCAACAGAGGGAGGCTACACTCTCAACCACCATCGACCTTCATACGTTGAGCAACCTCGCATTGGCCGACTTTGAAGGCCTTCAATCTGAACCAGTGATAGATTCTAAGACTGAAGTCGAGACCTTATCAAAGGGCTTAAGAGTGGAGACGGAAAGCAAGCTGCCTGGGGGAAACAGCACGACTTACTCAGATGTTGTAAGCTCTCAACTGCTCTTCGAATTGGCCGCAGGGCCTCTAGAGCCGTATGCACCTTCTAGCGGCTTTGCAACCGCTCCATTCAGTAGCACAGTGGTCTCAAAGGATGTGCAAAGCAACCAAGAGTTAGGCATCGAGTGCAGCACGGATCAACCTTGTGACGTCAATGGCGTACATGAGCAGAAAACACTTACCTCAGCCCAAGGAAGTGATACAGATAATGCTGCCCTTTCTGGCTTAACCTTTTCAGAGGACTCTTCATCGGCGAAAGAGGAAAGCAGATTAGTAACACCCGGCAGCCCTCAGGGTAGTAGAAGCCCTGGGGGAAGTCGCAGGCGGTCGGACACGTTTGAGAGGTGGAGAATAGTGGAAGAAGAAAAGGAGAAATGGCTAGAACAACAACGACAACAGCTTCTCCAAAGGGAGATAGCTGACTTGCAGCCCACACCTAGGATTAATAAGGTATGATGAAGGCATTAACATTAGCTTTCTATGGTTGGCTTCTATCGTCCCTAAATCTTAATTATCAATCTCTAGCGATCGAAAGGTCTGTCTCGGAACGTTGATGATATGCTGCTATGGCACTCGAAGACGCGGCAGAAGCAGGAGCTGCAGCGTCACCTTCAGAAATCAAGAGAAGAGGCCGCTTGCTCAGGTGCTCCAGTCCTATCCTCAAGATCAATAGAGTTGGCTACCAAACGTCAACATGAAGGTAACGCCTGGCCGAGTTGGTCTTCATCTGCACAAGGCAACAACTCAAAATCCGACTGACTATCGCCGCTATAAATGATGTTGTTTTGAAGAGGGAAGCAGCTCAGACGTTGGAACTCGATTATTTGAAGATTCTGTGGCAAGAGAGAGACGCCTTCAGGACAATCGAAAGGTTCAGGCTAAAGAGTTCTCCTTCAAGCCCAACCTTGCGACGAGCGTCACTGTCACTACGAAGTCAAGCGTCACAGAGGTCGTGAGACGACAGAATGAGGAGGATAAAGGAGAGGATGACGGCCTCTTATTTCAACCCGCAATCAATTCAAAGTCAGCCCGCATGCCCAGAGATGTGCCGATTGAAGATTGGCTGCAGAAGAAGGGCCATGACTATGAGCTGAGGCGCCAACGATGGCTTGAGATCGAGGAACTGAGGCTTGCCACAAGCAAGGTATGACTAGCGTGCGGGATAGACTACGCTGATCTAGTGCGACCAAAAGCGTTTTGTGCATCACGGAGCTAAGTGAAGAGACGTCAAAGTTAGGGAATGAAGTTGAGACCATGACTTTGTGGGCCTTTGCGAAGATAGCTGTTATCTGCCTCGCTAAGCAATTCACTTCCTTTCTCCAGTTTCATGCGAGCACTAGGAACGTCATACTATCGCAAAGAGCTCTTGAAAGAAGAGGACAGGATCATGAGAGCCGTCTTTTTGGCCCCTTGGAGGGGCATGTTCCGCCTCCACCGCCCTCTCCGCCACGGATAGTCGTCAAGAGGAACACAGAGTACTATGAGAAGAATCTGAAGTGGAAGATGCAAATAGAAGAGCGGTTACATAAAGAAAGGAAGGCCCGTGAAGATAAGCTCCAAGAGACTTGCACCTTCACCCCTAAGATATCGGTCAGTCCTAACAAGGGACGACAAGAGGAGTCTGGTCGCACTCGCATTACTGGAGAGAAGCTGTTTTGGAAGGACTTGGAGTGGCTCAGAAGGAGAGATAGCAAGCTCGCCCAAGAAAGAAAGACACTGGAGGACAAGGCGATGAAAGAATGTACCTTTCATCCGCAGCTTCAGCCTCCCAAGGGAAGTAGATCACCCAGAACTCGGTCATCAACCTTCTTCCAAGTCAACCGGCCGATGGATACCTCCCATTCGGCAGTGGCTCCGTCCGTAAACGCGGCTGTATTGTCGCTTTCGTCACCCCCGACAGCTCATGGAGTAGGTCCAGAGTCCTTTAAAAGTCTAAGAAGCGAAGCCTCTCCATCATTAGATCAGGTAAGTCACTGGCTGCTGGCCAGAGATAGAGAGCCAATCAACGATTGACCTATGGCTCTCCCTCGTTTCCATTACTCGTTTCTAGATCCGTCTTTAACGCCTTTCTCGCTCTCATACCCCTGCCATTAAACTGTTGTGTCTTTGTACTCTGTAGTTCCTCCAAGTCTATCAAACCAAACAGCAAGCTATCGCCTCATCCCAGGGTGTCAAGGCGATTGATCGGGCAGAGAATACCGAGCCTTTTCTCTCTCTTGACATTGGGGCCAACAATCCAGGGACTTCTGAGACCAGCGACGTCTCCTCGTTCTCACCAGACAAGCTTTCTCGGCTCTTACCCAAGGGTTGGGACCTTTATGTGACTGAGGAGGGGCTTGTCTATTACTGCAAGCAGGAGACGCAGCAGACGCAGTGGGAGTTTCCCTACGACGACGCGCTGATGGAGTTTACAAATGCCCTTAAACCCCAAGATCTCCCTCAGTCCGCTCAGAAAAATCTCGCTGCAGAGCCCGCTGCTGAGACATAACTGTATGCAGCAGATAACGAATACTTATTAAATATTAATCGCAGATCAACTTAAGGCTATAAGGGCCCTTCAGAGGAAGAAAGAGCTAACTCGGGGCTGCCATACTCTGCGCCATCGCTTCCAAATCCTTAATTACCTTGTTGTAGTCACTGCTCTTTACCAGAATTACGCGGAGACCCTTGGTATCTTTTGTGGCAGAGGGAGTTGCGCTCTCAGAGTTCTTGGGTGGATAGACGGAGTAAGAGACAATCGCGTCCTGTTGGAGCTGTTAGTCCAGACTTTTATACGCAGTTACTGGCCATTACTTCTCGGGACCCGTGTTCTTGTTCGTCCAAGCTTGATCTCTCTCTTCCAACCTGGCCCAATCAGCCGCTCAAGCTTGCATTCCACCGTCTCTAACTACCAGGCCAGGCTACGTCTACTTGACTACTTACCGCTGCGATAAGCTCATCATCAAACCGGTAGTAATACTCAGCCCCGATAGCCTCCTGAGCTGGTTTCGCTTTTTTACTTCCTTTTGCCTTCTTCGTAGTTTTAGGCTTGAAGACGGAGGCAAGCAGGAGGTAGTGACTGAACTGAAAGTTATCTTTCTCCTCTGGCTGTTGAAGAGTAGGCAAATATTGAGACGTCAGGCTAATACCATAAATAGTGTGGCAGTATTAAGTAATTGGAAGAAGGATGCTAGAGATGGACCACACTTCAACTAAGAGTTGAAACAGTCTAGGATGCGGAGGGGAAGATGCCCGGCCAGAACATATAGCAGGTGAGGGAGAGGAATCTAAAGAAGACCCACGACGTTAAGGTGGTAGGAGTGAGAGAACGCTCAACGCCTAGACAGCATGTTTGATCCTCGAACAACTACGCCAGGACAAAGTCCTGGTGGTGAGAATCTTACGATATTGTCAAGGGTCCACTCTATGTCACTCTTCAATGCGCTGTGAAGCACTGGAACCACTTGGTGGGGGATGTTGACCATCCTTTCGTTCAGCAGCAGTCCGATCCTCTTACTTTTGTCCTCTAGCGCGGTACGAAGCGTCTTTCCTTCGTCCGCACTGCCGGCGGAAACAATGAACTTCAGCAGTTCTCGAATTGGGGATTCTTCCTATAGGAAGACTTTAAAACCCAAAAGACATGGGTGCCATATAAAGGATTCGTCGTTCACCCACTCTACCTCCCGGTGGCGCCAACTTCAGCTTTCCTCCATCACCATTTATTGCAGGTTCAATATATTCTGTACTCCACCTTATTACCTTCCCTTTGCCCCTGCTTGATAGCGAGCAGACCCTCTCTCTTACTACCCATCTTCCCTCTAATATCTGCGGTCCCCATGATGACACCAAGAGAAAGTAGTCATCCCGTACCTTTAGCTTCTTTAAGGGCAGGGCAGTGACGAAACCATAACAATCATCCTCACCAACTGAGCTGAGAGCAGTCCCTACCTCAACCTGAACCAGACAGCAAGAGGTAAGGGGAAGATGGTAAGAACACGATAGAAAAGAGCCTATCAGGTCAAAAGGAGAGGGCGAAATACAAAGGTGTTAAAGCTGAAGCTAGCGGCAACATTTCAACTCGGATGTCTTGTACCTGTTCGAGTATTAAGTTGGCTAAGCCTGAGATATCCAGCGTCCCGGTACTTAGTGCAGTCTCCCTATTCTGGACCAGAGCTTAGTCAGCAAGGGTGCATACCTGAGCCACAAGCCTAGCTTACAAATGGAACTCCATAAGATGCCAAACCAAATTTAAATAACGAGAAAGTGGCAAAGGGGAGAGAGAAAAGAATAGTGAGAGAGAGACTGAACAGTAAAGAAGAGAGAGAGAGAGAGAGAGAGAGAGAGACGAATAATCGGAACCAAGGAGGTAATCTCAAGACTAACCTAACTCACAAAGAGAAAGAATAGTTGAAAGGCTCGTCTGTGATGTACGTTTTCCATACCCCTAATCTTACCTGTGAATCAGTCCCAGCGGTTGGAGAGACGATGCTTCCCAGCGAGCTTGTCAGCAACTGCTTGATGCTGTGAAAGTAGGTGTCTTTCATATCCGTAAAGTCAAACTCGACAGAGACAGTTTTCTCCTCTTTCTTGCCCTTTCCTTGTTTTCCACTGTCTCTTGTGGCAGGTGTTGAGAGCCAAATGTCCCCATCAGTGTCGCTTTCGGATGATAAAGACGACTCATCACCAGCTTCGTCTACTTTAGCTTTCTCTTCTGGTCTCTGTCTCTTCATCCTGCTCCAGTAACGAGGTTAACGAGGACCTGATCACCTGTGACGGAACAGTGCGAGTAGATCTTCAGCTGGCACGGCAAACTCTTCTATGTTGAGACAAGTGCTAGTTGATGGCTTGTCATTCGGAGTAATGGTCCTGCACCCAGGGCCTTTGCCTTGCCGATTTTCTCAGCTTGTGCAAGGCATAGCAGCGAGTCCCCGTAACACTCCTACTGTAGCTAACAGGAGGCACAGCTGTTTATCACACAGAAGCGTGTCAGGTACCACCACCCGTCCAGAACGCCCCCCAAATTAGCCATCATCCCAGAGCACCCCCAGGTCCACTAATCATATGGATCGTTTACTTCTAGAGAGTTATCGTCTTCGTATTGTAGCTATGGCTGCTTTGCTAGTGCCTCTGGCTTGTGCTGCAGCTGGCTGCTAGCAAGTTCCTGGTGCTCTTGCGGCTCGCTGCAGTTGCTGCCGCCAGTCTCTACCTTCTATTGGCATGCATGAAGCAAGACCAAAAGAGGTCGCGGCAGTTGCGAGTGGCTGAGGAGTTCCACTTAGAGCGAGAGTGAATTGACTCCACGCTCTGAGATGGAGCAGACGTTTACACATTGGGATCACAGCTTGGAGTTTGAGATCGCAGGCACAAAGCTGTTGATGAAACAGAATCCAAACACTTTTCAGCATGGGACGACTGTCTGGGATAGCAGGTTCGAGTCTTATACTGGCATTATGCTCGAGGTGTGCCGAATACTTACTGCTCCTCACACATTCTAGTAAGGTGTTGGCCAAGTATTTTGAGAAACACAGACGGCATTATGGTCCAAGGTGCTGTCCTATATAGAACTTTAGATGAGTCCTTGATTCCTAGCTTACAATGTCTATGCCGTCGTGGTCTCTTCTTGATGTTGCGCTAACGCTAGCCATGTCTTTGCCTTTGATTCCCCCGTTTGATGCGAAACTCTCCTGCGTTACACTCAAATGCGGACGACATCTTGCTGCCTACTATCTACAGGAAATTGAAGGGGAAGAAGGCTTGTGAACTGGGAGCTGGGTGCGGGTAATCTTTTCCTCCATTTGCTATTAAAGCGGTCCGGGGTCATGACAGTCTCGTTTCTACTCCTTTATAGACTCCTAGGCATATCATTTACCCTTCTGGGGTGCGATGTTATTCTCACTGACATCCCCGAGGTGCTGCCTTATCTAAAGGAGAATGTTCTAGCGAATCTTTCTACAGATAATGTGCTAGATTCGTCGTCTTGCGGAAAGGCCACTGTCCAGGAGTTTGTTTGGTAAGAAATTGATGCGATATTTCCTGAGTGAACCAAGAGTCAGTTTGCTTATGCTTGGCCGACAGGGGTCAGCAAAGCCCGGCGGAGTCCGAAGGGCCTTTTGGTAAGCCTACATGGGAGCTCGGATTATCAGACACTACTGTGGGGAATGTGGCAGCAATAGAAACTTTACAGGAGAACGGACCCGGAGAGAAAGAGGGAAAGACGGAAAGAGAGAGGAGAATCAAAGAGGGGAAGAGGGAGGGGAGAGAGACAAAGTTCATCGAAGCGAAAGACAGACGCACGCACCCAGCAAGAAGCATTGGAGGGTTCGCTGACTAAAAGTGCACTCGAGAAAAGCGATGTCATTTAAAAAAGGGACGGTCGGCATGGAGGTAAAGAAATGGATAGATACCAACGGGATACGATGTACCGATAGAGAAAGCGTTTGGGCCAAGTGGGGTTTGCGTAAAGAGGAAGAAACCCTATTGAGGTGCTAGTGAGTGCCACTGGGACAAGGGTGTGACGCTAGAAAGGGGACAGGATAATCAAGCACAGCTCTTACCGTGTGTTTGTTACCTGAAGACTTCATTATCGGCTCTGATCTGGTCTATGACGAACATGTCATAGTGCCGTTAATAGAGACAATTAACCAGATAGCCACCGAGAAGGTACGTCCCGACGGTGAGAAAGAGTACAAGCACGATATATGAAGTCTGACCTACAGCCACTTTCCAAGACTCAGATCATCCTTGCAAATGAACGGCGCTGTGAAGATGTAGATAAGGCTTTCCTCCGATTGGTCGATCAGCATTTTATATGGAAAAAGGTCAGAGAGATAGGGTAGGGGCTGATCCACCATTACTTTATAGGTTACGCCCATTTCTCGTATCCCCTGTCTTCCCGCTATTTCCTTGGTGTCTACATGGTGCCCTGCTTCTATCGAGCTCAGAGAATCTGTCTTTGTCAATCCTGTGCCCACAGGTTCCAGCTATTAAATATCATCAAGATTATCGGAAGGGTAAGACGTATAACTGACCCCATGTGGTCCTCCGTCTTTCGTCTCATTATCCTTGGTTCATCCTTTAACCCTGTAGAGGCTATTAGCATCTTTCACATGAAGAAGAAAAAGCGGTCAAGCTAAAGTAGGGCGCGTAGCACATCAGCGAAGCTATTTATTGGATCTAGCGCTCAGATCGGAAGGATCTGGCACCAACTGAGAATGTGAGATATTGCTAGCGCTTGCATATTATCTAAACTGCAATAAAATGGGCAATTTTGGGTCCTGACATGGGCTATTTGGACGGTGAAGCGGTAGCTCTTCCCTTCCGCTTGCATCCATCGTTGCTCTCATCATGGCTGTCGACAACGATGCTAGGTGGACATCACTGCAGGGACAAGCAGTTAGAGTAGCCTTCTAAGTGGCGGAAGCATCTCCATTAACTCTCAATAGAAGATGATCCGCAGCGCGAATGGCCTCTCCGGCAAGGTCCCTCAGTGATGACACTGAGTAGGTTGAAAGCTGGGACAACTCACTATCTCCTGCTCCTATTGAAACCGACGTCGGTGCTTGTTTGGAGAGGTAAGGACTCTTGTCTATTCTTTCGTCGTCAACCAGCGAGCTAAGCAGCCGTCGCAACCACTGAAGAACCTTCTCACCGTCTTTGACTTGACGGAACCTTTCCGCCAAATCGTCATTCTGCCGGAGTAACAGGCAGAACTTCGCGGCCAAGCCCAGGGCATACGCGGGACTTGTCTCCTCGAACGCGTTGATGCTTTTTGGCAGTCCTTCCCCCTTGCAACCCCATAAAACTCGCTGGAGCCTCAGTTCAGCTATAGAATCCCTGATGTTGAGCAATGCGCCAAGCAAAGAGAACAAGACGTCCAGGAACTCGATGCGGCCCAAGGCAACGTGCTCCTCAAAGAGTTCGATAACGCTTTCACTGAATGCCTGCCACTCGTAGCACCAATGAGACATAATCTCAATCACTGGCATCCACGATCCTGGATAAGAGAGAGCATTTATGTACAAACTCTTGGACAATATGCAGCTCTGAGACCATCGATCCAGTGTGGGGTGGCTCTTCGCCTCCGGATATAACAATGTTGGCGGCCGCACGCTAACTTCCTCACCCATTCTTGGCGATGTTACGCAGAAGCGTACCAGCCTGGAAATTGTGCAAAGGCAATAATACCAGTTTGGCCTATATTGCAAGGGCGTGCCAACATCCACTGCTGGAACTCTCTTCCGACTTGCAGGTTGAAATACTGGCCCTTCAGACACAATGACAACGGTAGAATAGCAGACGCTGATTAGAATGTAGTGCATGGATCAAGGACGCAGGTAGCCAAAGAAAGCGGCTACGAGCTTGAGCAAAGGATCAGAATCAGAGACGTAAGAGAATTGACGCGGTCCAACCAAAACCTACCTATTAATGGACTTAATTCGCCAAGAATTTGGTCCGCGAAAAGCATTACAACCTTTCTATCCAGCAAAAATGCCGCTGTTCTCTCACTCAAACAGGCGAAGCGGTGGAAGAGCCAGTAGTATTCTGTTTGATTGCGCCAATTAGCTGCGACCTCATTGATCGTAGCAGTGGACAGCAATGCATCGAAGAGACCGATGACAATTGAGTTCGGCTTTGCCGAGACATCATCTACCATTTCGTCCAAGGATATTCCTTCACCGGTGTCTGAAGCCAAATGTGACTTAACCAGAAGACTGTCTGATTCATACTGCAACAGGACCTGGACAAGCGCGAGCAGAAACTCTGCGAAGCCCATCCGAATTGCAGCGTTCGGACAACGTACAAGGAGTTCAAGAATGGGGTGCATATCATCGATGCAATCCAGCAGCAAGTAAACCGCAGCAGGAGTGTTCCTCTCGTAGAGCCTAAAGTATTCCCAGAGCCACGGAGCATTGACGGCGCCATCACATGCCATCCATGTAGGGATGCCAGGACGACAAAGGCAACACGGGGCGGAGAGTGGTTCATGGAGTTAGTTGCAATCTAGGTGATGCCAGTAGAAGAGCAGGAGCACAATCGACATATTAAGTACTAGGCAAGGCATCAAAAGCAAGTCCTTGTAAACCCTATGAAGGACTAAGACGTACCGCTTAAGCTCCTTGATCATTTGCAGAGTGAGTTGGCCGTGGCCAGACTTTGCTAAGACCTCTAACAGAAAGGTTGCGCCAAGGCGTAGAAGCCTGAAGGGTGGGTCCATGAGCACCGAGCGATCCGCAGTCTTCCACAGCTCACGTGGTGGATAGTCATGTCTGTTAGCAGGCATAGCTTCACGAAAAATGTCTACCATGAAATGTGCATGCTCCTCACTAAAGAGCAACCGCGAATGTATATACTTAACGTTGTCAGCCCATACATCTTCACAGACATGTCTGGAGATTTGCAGGCCTTCGCCAAACGCTGCCAAATCAACCACTGGCTCTGCCGACAGGTCACCCTCCTTTTTCAAACCTGGATCCTCCACTCTCTTTGATATTATGGCAGACTGAGGTTCGACTGAGGTAGCCCTGGAAGGATTATTTCGCTCATAGACCAGCATGTAAGCGTTTCGTGACCGCTGGAAAGCTCGGGCCCTGGGATTCATCGGTGAGGCCGTTTCGGTTTCTATGGGTGCGGTTATCTGTCCCCCAAAGCACTCTTCCTCCAGTCTATCCAAGGAGAAAGGTTTTATCACGGAGTCATTGAACTCAAACCACTCATCCTCCCCTGCTGAAGCCCCTTTATTGCCTCCTCTGTGCTTGATGAAAGAGTAATAGTGCCCAGACTCAGCGCTGCCAGAATGCACAACCACTCCAACCAAGCTGTACTCATAGTAGCTCCGAGGATAGGGAAGACCCAAGGGAAAGTGATCAGTATCCGCGCCCACAGGAACCTTTTCAGTTGTTCCATGCAGTTGTAGGAGCTCTAAGCCCTCGCGGGTATAAGGCCATAAATTTAGCTCTAAAGGGAACTCAAAGCGGTCGTTCACCTTTTCCCTGTTGAAAGTGTCAAAGTTTAGCTCAAACCGCTTCAGGTGGATGAACAAGGTGTCCGGCAAGGTCCCAATGCAATCGCGCTTCAAGGTGGGCTTGCGGTCACCACAATGGTCACAATTGACGCCGTCAAGCACCTCTCCTTGTGTCAAGTGCTTCAAGCTACTCTGCAGATCTTTTTGACCTTTGACTTCCACCGTCATAGAAACGAAGTGCTCCTGCGCCGTTTCTCGCCCTCGATTGCACCCCCCTTGGCAAAGCAACTGCGTCGACAGTGTTCCTGAGAGGGTCTGCTTGATGAGACCCTTACGCTCCGTCTTCTCTACCGCGTCATGTAGTCGGTCACAACAGGTGGTGAAGAACTCTTGCGCGTCCTGTTGAATACTAATATTGATGGGATGGCCGTCCTCATCGACACACACTTGTAGCCAAGGTTCAGGATCGTAGGCCTGTCGTTCACTCAGTAGCAAATAACCAAACATTTGCTGAAGTTGAGCTAGGAGGCGGAGCTTGTACTCATCGCTGTTCGGGTCAATGGGCTCTGGAGTTGCTGACCTCATCAGCTCATTCTCGGGGTCTCTTGTGGCCGATAATTTCCCGACCTTATGTCGGTGCAGACCCCTAACCGTGAGAAGTCCACTCCGCAAAGACGGGATCATATAGAGCTGCTGCAGCAGGGAATTCATATAGCAGACGCACCCACTATTCACTAACCCTACAAAGCCAGTTGGGCTTCTTTGTTCTTTCGAGGGATCGTGACCCCAAAAGACGCTTTCGCTGTCGTCAGAGGTAAAAGCAGAATGCTGCTTTTCAAGGCTTGGTAAAAGCTCGTAAAGGTTCTCGGGAGTGGATTGCACGAGCTCCTCCACAAGTCGATAAGCCTGGGTTCGTGCTAGCGGCGTTTTGCACTTCGGAGGAAGACCAGGCACAGCCGAACCGTTGATGTCGCGCAACCGACCGGAGATATCAAATAAGCAGTGGTTCCATAGAATTTTAAGCAAGCTTTCTTTGCCTTCCTTCGCCGAAGCCAGCCGCTTCAGGTCGGGATAAAGTCGTAGCAGCAGGCGGATAATCATCAAAAATCCGATAAGAACGATGTCTTCGTCTCCAGAATCGGCTAATTCCATTTTTGCCTCATCTGTTTTGGACGTATGCAGGTCTCCTTCCCACTGCACGGTAGCAGAGTCCCCAGGTAAGTCCACCATTACCTGTCTGCCAGGGGTCACTGTCCTTGCAAAGCCCCGTTCTAGTGTCTCATGGCCTTCCAACCACCGCATAATGTTCACCAACAGGTCCTTAGACCAGGAGAAGCTACCAAGCACGGACCGGTCTTCGTCAATTAGACCGCTTTGCGTGGGTTTGGCCTTCTCGTAGAGTCTTTCAATAAGGAAGTAAAGGAGGAGGAAGAAATCCGGAGATATAAGAGAGGCAGCCACACCCTTGGGAGGGGGAAGGTTCGCCAAAAGAGTCGTTACTAAGTGGTCAACCACCGCATCCGCGACCGCCTCACCGCCTTCGACATGGGACAAGTGCTTTCGTGACGTGATACTCTGAATGCACCAAGAGAAACAAGCACGGATCCTTGGCGAATATTGGCACTGGATGAAGTCAAATAAGAGGGACTGGAAGGCTCTTTCCTCCTTCAAACGTAAGAGGATGGAAGGAGTGTCTAGGCAGCAGTTAGCCCATAAACAAAGCCCGGCCACGACTATATCCTCGCTTTTTTTGGCCAGATTCCTTTCCTTTCCCTGTATGGGACAAGAAAGTCCCAAGCTGAAGCCTGACTGAAGGATCCCGAGTAGCTGGTCCTGCAGTACTAAGGGAGAAAGATGGGGGAAAAGGGTAGAAAGGCAAGATGGGCCTCCACGTGTTTGACACGCCGAACCAACATCACGAAGCTCCTCATCTTCTTGGATGGTACGGTCCTGTACGTTCAGTATTAGGCGTCGCATAATCTGTCCGTACGTCTCTAAGGCATTCGACCTTGCGCCCGAGACTAACCTCTCACCAAGCACAATTGCCACAATTCGGATAACAAGTGCGAGGCAATCTAGTCGCAATTCTGTGACAAAGTGGGATTCTGGCTTTTCCAAGAGACCATCACTCTTTGTCATGAGGATTTTCATCAATAGTCCTAAGCCGCCGGATACGACAAAGTGACCACTCCAGTCAAGCTTTTGGGCCCTTCTTTCCCCACTTAACAGTGACCAAATAACCTGCAGAACGTAGAGGAGGCGCGGCCCATGGACTTCTGAAAAGGAGAGGAGGTCTGCCCAGATTTCGCTTGTCCCATACTCTATTCGTGCCTGGATCTCTGGATTAGTAGGCAATCCCATAAGAATCTCCCAAGCATTCTTCGACACCACATCCGAGTGTCGCTCGCTTAGCAATCTGAAAAGGAGGTCAAAATTTGCGGAATGTTTGCAAATCACAACTGGCGGAAGCTCCTCGATACTGATACGACTAGAGGTATCATCGCTGGTGATGGTGGGACTCGGCGTTACTTCAGGCGTGGGTTGAACGCTTTGTGACATGGAGACAAGAATAGCGTCTCCGTCCTTGATTCCTAGTTGTTGAAGTGTAAGAAAGCGTGCGGACTCTTGAATCTCTTTCCCAGCTCTAAATATTCTCAAATCGTTCGGAGGTACGCCGACCAGTCTGGCAATAGTAGCCTGCAGTTGCCAGGCTGTGTCCATCTCATAGGCTTCGATAGCGGTTCTCTGCCCCTTAGTTCTCGAACCTTTAACACTATTGTTCAAAGGCAGTGTGACGCGCTTTCCCTTATACAAGGAGCTATGTCGAAAAAGCACCTTGTTCGTTAGCGCTTCGGTGTAGGCGTCGTCAGCCGAAATGAAATTTCGAAGAACAAGAAGACATCGCCGGATTCTTTCCTCCGGCTTCACGCCGGCAAAGGTTTGCAAGGCCATCGACTCGTGAGATTTTGCTTCCTCGTCAAACTCTTCCACGGATTCTCGTAGATGACCTAAACACTTCTGAACTTTAGCCAGTCTAACGTTTGAAGAGTTACCAGAACCAGCCTGCTGGTAGAGAGTAGTAAGAAAGCGAATGGCTTCAAGAGCTACTGGGAGCTCCCGAGCGGCTAAGGCTATGGTCCAGAAGTCTTCAAGCCCTTCAATCTGCTTGTCAAACGACAAGACGTGAAAACTCCGAGTCGAGCCCATTCTCTCCAAGATGTGGCCTTTCTCGTGGTTGATTAGTCTGAAGAACTTCTGCAGGCAATGGAACGCCGAAACTGTGAGATCTGGACCTGTGAGGTAATCGTGGCTAGATAATAGCTCCCTGAAGATGTAGTTGTACGTGTCTTCCATGAAGATGACGCTGGGATCTGCGCTATCGATCTCCATGGGGCTACGAGCCTCAGAGATGCTGCTGGTGCCGTTATTTCTGGAAAGACTTGCAATCTTTCGTGCCTCCACGGCATCCGAAAAAAATGTGATGATATAGTTCTGCTCCTCTAAGGTAAAGGCCTTCAAGTTCAAGTTATCCCAGAGAACTGATATCTGCCAGTATAGCAAACATCAGAACTGCAGCCCATATGGTCCAGTATCAGAGGTTAATAGAAGTCAAGGCCGTGATCATGGGAATGCAGATCCCTGTTATAACGATCACATAGCTGAAGGAAAGGCCAAACATACAGACCCCTACGGATAGCCACCACAGCTTTTCTTACCTCATTTTGGGAGAAGGAGAGCTTCTTGTCCGCTCGAAGCAGAGACTTCAAAAACTCCACCCGGCAGCGGATCTGATAAAAGTAAGTAAATCGACAGCCTTGGCTCCTGAAGAAAGGCAAAACCTGCTGGTTGAACTCTGCACTCTTCCCATCAGTAAGAGGGTGTACTATAAGATCAGTCTTGTTCTTTCTCTGCAGATACAGATGTACCTCCTCCTTGAAATGGATGAGGTCTGCAAAGAACGGAGGAAGAAGGTTCTGGTTCCTAAGCCACGATACTACATCTGCTCGGGTCCTAGTGAACATGTTCACGCAGCCTGAGACAATCTCCAAAGCTTGGGGGACGCTATGGTGGTTCTTAATGCTCTCCAGTGCCATTTCCATGTACCGGCGTCGAAGATGGGCACCGTAGACGCCTTCCAAAACGAGCTTTAGCTTTTGCAATGACTCTACACCCAAGCTCTCAGACACTAGTGTGCTATCTTGAGATAGCATCCAGAGCAAGTCGACTGTCTCAAGTGTGGAATCCTGCACGAGCTGTTGATGATAGGCTGAACCGCCATACCAACCTTCATTGATGTAGGACCAAGCAGGTACCGTCGCCTCCAAATGGCACATTGCGAAAGCATAAACTAAGTTTAGCGTGTCCATTGAGTGCGAGGATGGCGCTAGCGAACGCAGCTTAAGGACCAGCTTATGAGCCAAATCTTGGTTGAGGTTGCCTACAATCTCTTCCAATACATAGAAAGCGGTAGAGCGATGTTCCTGACTACCCTGGGACGCCTCCCAGAGCACTTCCATGATTTCCTCTGTCAAAGAGTTCTCACCAGCCAAAAAGCGTAAAATATCAGGTGAGCGGCGCATGAGCTGCTCATGCGCCAAGGGCCCAATGAAGATAGTCCTAAGTATGTGATGCTCATTTAACCAGGCGCAGAATCGCTGTGCCGAGATAGCCTTCGTTACTGGCACACGCTCAATAACATATTTGCCTGACGCAGTGGACTCCACCTTAAACCCGCGGGGGTAAAACTACTCATGGAAAGTATCAAAAAGGTGTTAATGACAGTACAGCTAGGCGACTGATTAATACGTAGGGACTAACCTTGGAGTTGGTGACTCTCGTTCCTATTTCATGGACTAATCGGAGTCCATTTAGCCTTAGCTCCAGCGATTTACTGAACAAAGCAAGTCTACATAGCCTCAGCAGAAGCTCCTCAGGGATAGAAGCTGCTATTGTCCAATCGTGTAGTCTAAGCTGCAGGTGCTCCAGATGGTCAAGGGTGCTCAGTGCCAACTCTTTTGTTAGATAGCGCACTTCCTACAGGGTAAACGTAAGTCCGACTTCCATATCGTAAATTCCGTCATAACGTCGTGGCCCGTTCCCCCCATCGCTTAAGCCTCCACTTTGCCTCACGCTTACCTTGTCCGTCATGAGCTCAAACCTAGCTCGAATAGCCTCAACAAAAGTTGACAGGACTTCTTGGGCCATTCGCTTGGAAAGAATTCGACTAATATTCGCCATCGCCACCACTAGAGAATGCATGATAGGAAGGCTAACTGTCTCAGCATTCTCTTTTAGTCTATCTAAGATGGAAGTGAAGCCCTCAATCTGCGCAAAATAGTTGACGTTACGCACTAACCATAAGGAAACCCCCTCCTGCTTCCTGTAGACAACAACAGCCTCGGGTTTGTCATCATCGTCAACCACAGGCTCGTCAATGTCTAGCCGTGCAAGCCCATGGCCCCGTCTCCCACCAGATCTCGTTTTGGCCGCTGCTAGGCGTTCTGATGAGACTGGAATCCACTCGTCATAGTCCCGATTCCGACCAAAGGTAACCACAAACACCTCTTCCTCTGATGATACTTTCGCTGGTCGAGGTTGGGGACCATACGCGTTAGTATTGTGCAAAGACTCATCAAAAGAAGTCTGCCGCATCCGTTTGTCCACTATGAAGGCTAAAAACCACTCATTCGCACCGTCTCGCACGTCCACAAGGCTTCCAGGATTAAGTTCCTGTCGCCAAGAAGGGCTACCGATTTCGTGGGCTGTCACATCGCCTATCGTGGTCCTATTGTCTGCCACTTTTTCTTTTTTGGTGCTTGAACCTTGACTCCATTCATCCTGGTGCTTCTCGTGTGGGAACACAACGATACTGGTTGGTACCCAGGTTGTCTGAGGTCGCTCTAACAATTGTACTTTGACTTCAGGTCTGGTAAGAGATTCTTCAAGGAGTATTGCTTTAAATACTTTTCCCGAGCTAACTCGCAACTCTATTTCGCTGCCAATGAGCGCGCTTAGATCAGGTGCCGGACTCTCGTGTCCAAAGAGCGTATAGAATCTGGCGTCCGGTTTAAAGAGGTTGGCCAAGGTGTCTGTCAGCTCTACCCAATCTTCGTCAAGCTTGGCTGCAATGATGCTAAGCACATTCTGAAAGAAATCATTGATCTCCAGCACAGGAATGTTGTCATCTGGGTACCGCCGTTCTAGCAACGAGCGCGTTATTCTAGGCAGTGCAAAACGGTAGAAATGTTCTTCATGCTGATTCGACCCATGACCCTTCTCTATCCATCTGATCCAAGTGCTGAGCTTCCGAAGATCCTGCGTCGGATCAAGATTCTCTGAAGAAAGTTCACTATCAGAACCGCCACAACACTGCACACCAGTTTATGGGACCTACCTGTCGATAACGCATTCTCCAAGAGCAAACAGTTTGTTTTGAAGTCTTCAAAGCTGTGCACCTGTAGCTGTTGCCGAGGGAGCCGCTGAACACTCGTATCAGTGTTCATTGTGAAGGGCGCTAAGGGCGTGAGACGCTCCCCGTTCCTTCACCGCGAAAATGCGCTTTAGTGGACACTCCTAATGACACGATTAGCTTTCAATATGAAGTAGCTGCCACTCTTGCTCTCTAAGCCCTCCATCTCTCTATAGGAGCACAACTTGGGCGGCTTACCAGAGTCTGCAGGCCTCTGGCCAACTTACGATTGTCAATAATAATAGAGCGAGCGAGCTGAGGAGGAAGGAGCCTTCAGAAGCCAAACATCGTCGGAACTTCCCTCAGCTTCTTTGAGTATCTTTCTTTCTTGAGAAACGAATTTGCTGTACGAACTGTAGAAAGCAGTCGCGATAGTGCGAGTCACACGGCGCTGCTGGCGCTACTCTTTCTGACCCTTTTTCTCCTCGACCTTCAACTTTATTATCTGTGTTTACAGTGCGAGGTGTCGCAAAACGATTATTATGGTGTTTAGCCCCAGGCCCACCCATCTTGATGAGCCCTTTCTCAGTTATGATTCGTATACATATTGACTCAATGTGTTGGGAGTGTTGGACTGGAAAGTGGGTGGGACGCTACCGAAAAAGGAGAAAAAAAAACAAACTAAACCCCCTTTTGGTTCCACCATGTAGTGTAGGCTGACTAAGAAATAAATAAACTCCTATTTAGTTAGCGCTAATAAAGTGGCAATTGCCGCACGAGGTCAGAAGGCATCTCAGGAACTGTCCCAAGCTTGCAATCCTGTATCCTTCTCACTTGTGAGGCTAGCAGCAAGCTTGTCGCGCGTTGTTCCTTCTGGTCGAGCTTCAACATTCCATGCCCTCCGTGCAGAGGCGCAATAACAAGGCCCAGGGAAACGTTAGGTCCATGAGAAAGAAGGTGGTGTTGCTCCTGGAGAAAGGACAAATCGGTGGCCTAGCCAATGTCTGGTACTGTGGCCTGGCTATGACTCCCGATGAGCTCACATGTATGTCGCCTTAACTCATCTGAGGTGTGTCAGAGATATGGAGAATCGCTGGCGCAGACCTCAAGCAGGCGACTTTTCGCACTTCTTGGGGTTAAGCGATACCAGCAAACGGGGCTCTGCATCGTGGCGTCAGATGGAGAACAGAACGATGAATTTATTATACTTGTGGCAATGTTACCTTGAGACTTGCGACTGGTTACGAGTCGTGAAGGTGAAGAGTCGGCACCAAAAAATAAAGTGTCTGATAGCTGAGACCCCAAAAGAGATGTCAGCCTGTATCCAGAAACGACGCGTGTCGCGGTGCAACTCACCTCTTGTGCCAAGTTGTTTGGCGAATTGAGGAACTGGCTCAATCTAATTCGTCTGCGATATAGTAACCTTTTCTCCTTGGATAGGTGGCTTATCTCCTCTACAGGACCTGGTGCGGGTGGGGCGACAACGCCATCTCCGCTTGAAGTCTCCCCAACTGCCTCTGCAGGTTCCACAGGCTTCGCTACCCTGCCCATCCCAAAAAGGTCCAGAACCAAACCTCCTGTCCCTACCAATTCGTCCGTACGGTTATAGGTTAGCCAGAAAAGCTGGTCATGAAGGTTATTACTTACAGAAGAATGCGTCTCGGGTTGAGACATTCGCCTCGCGCTCCAGAAGGATAACTTGGACGCTATCGGTTTGGCCCTGCTCAGGCCGCTTGATTACGCCCAAAGTACCTGTAAGCTTATCGGCCCCTGAAAAATCGTCGAGCCTTTCGTGGTAACTCCAGTCAATTTGAAGACTGACGAACGAATGCCCATTGGGCTCTAGCAAAAGTGCGGCCACAGCTTCAGGAGGAAAGGTCAGAGAGAGCACTAGGTGCACATGTTCTTGTCCTCCAGGAAGGTTCAGCGCTTGAGCTGCAACTCTTTCGGCAGGGGTGACATCCAAATCGTCCAGAGTCGTTATCCCTGCCAGGTGGCGGATAGACTTTGCTCTATACCATGGTTGTAGGCAAAAAGGATTGCCATACAGATAGAGCTGCCTCAGATGTTTGAGAGCTTCTAGGGCAGAAAGGGTATTGGGCAAGTGGCAGAGGTCGTTATGGGCCAGATCTAGTGATAATAGGTTAGGGAGGCCTTTGACAAAGTTCAAACTATCCTTTAGGACGTTATATCCCAGTCCAAGATGCTTTACGTTGTCCATTCTCTCGGTCACTTGCCATGAGCAGATCTCATTGCTGTACAGATCTAGAAGCTCAGCTTTGGGAGGCAGATAGGATACAGTTGAAAGATTGTTCTCGCTAAGATCCAATGCAGTCAGATTCCGTAGGCGCTTTACGCGTTTGTCGAGTATCTGCCATCGAAGAAAACGTAAGTTAACACCACTCGCTAAAGTCTCTGCACCAGCGCCTAATGTACCTTTACGCCAGATGCCTGTAAGTCTAGCGTCCTGAGTAGGTCAAAAACTCTTCTTTCTGTGACGGCTTCTTTGCCCTTAGACAGCTTCACAACAGAGTCTGCTTCCGGACTCCACTTGAAGGTCTTACTAGAACTAGAGTGCCCCTTCTTCATTACAGTGTCAGGATGGAGATTGAAGACTTCGCTAAGGTGTGGAAATGCACTTACCTTTTCCTTTTGCAGCCTCTCTTCGAACTCGTTGATCTGAAGCTTACATTCATGTTCATGAATTGGCATTTCATCTTCGATGGAGGCATCTTCCTCAGTGGTATCTTCTCCCCCTTCAGGTCCGCAGGAGGGCTGACTGGAGACGCTTCTTTGGGTCGGAACCACGCCTGTCGTCTGACGAATTAGAGTCCATAAAACACCTGTGAAGCTTGAAAGATCCTCGTCCTGCGTAGCAACCATTTTTGCCGATCATTCAAGTGAGCTGCTGCCAGCCCAGCCAACCAACGTGGTCTAGCTTTCAGAATTGCGGCGACACTTTGAACCCCTGTCTTCTGGAGCCCTTTTGCGGCGTCCAACCCATCCTCACATAACAGGCGCTAGATGACCATGGAGACCAAATCCTACGCCGAGAGAACACCATGATGCCGACCCCAGCAGCGACGGTGAGTGACAAACCAATGCCTTCATCCCGCGTCAAAGCACCATGATAACGTACTTTCTACCACTAATAATTGTAATAAGGTGTGCTCTCTTCTTGCCTACAGAGAATTTTCCGTTACAAGCACAGGTACAGTACCCGTATAACACACTGCCCAAGAAAAAACAAACACCAAAGAGAGAAACCCCAAGAAAACCTATTATTACTGTACTCCAGTACTAAGCTGTTCTTATGGCAAGACACTTTCAGGTTACAGAGTTACAGCGCCCCGACCATGCTAAGTGTCAGAGGCTGGACAGCCCGAGAAAGGGCGCTTGCCACTCGTAGAAAGAACATAGAAGGCGTTTTGAAGCATCTGATGCTGATGATGACATAGTCGTGAGAGTCTGAAGAGCCTCGAGATTCTGAGCTCTGCCAGAACCCCCAATACACACTCTGTGCTAGATGATAGCTTCCAAGCCTTAGATAAACCCTTAGCGTCTTCAGCGGATGGAAGTGTCATCGGACGATGGAGAGAAACGTAGAGTTGACGCATGCCCAAAAGCCCTTGTCCATGTCCTTGCCGATTCTTCCGCTAAAGGGCACGAGGGCCCCCCAGAGCTCACCTGTAGCGACACATCTGGACACGAGGCATTAGGCTCATCCGGACGCATTCATAAGCGAAATGCAGAAGAGAAAGGACTGCTTGACTCACCAGCTAAAGTGAAGCTAGTCAGCCATCGCAGACTGTCGCTAGAAGAGAGGGGGGAGCTCCAGCTTCCGGCAGTGCCTATTGAGAAAAGGACCCAGAAAGCAGCCTCCGAGAACCTCTCCGCTATTATAACTCTTCTGCTGAGCATTTTTGACCTCATTGCAGATGCTCTATCGGCTGTTTCCCTCTATCAAGAAGGAGACTACGGATGGTTCGCCGTCTGCATATTCTTTCTGCTCCTCCCTCTATTTGTTTTGATGGCAGTAGATGGTGGCGGATGGAGAGTCGCTGTGGGCGATATCCTAAGCTTTGGCGGTTTCAAGTGTGGTTCCAGAGTGCACAGCAAGGATGGTGAGGGAGTCATCACGAGGTTCAAGTTTATCCAGACAGTCTTCGAAGACATCCCAGAGTTCCTCCTGCAGCTGTTTCTCGCCCTCGACAAATGGCGGGAGAGGAGTGAAGCACCAACTCCATGGATGTATCTATCCCTTGCTGTCAGTCTCCTCAGCTTGGCCTACGCTCAGACGCTTTTCTTGGATCAGGCAAAAGAAACTGCTAGCCCCTCGCCAGCTGGGTCTACACATTCGGAGCTACGGGCAACTCCTACGGAAGATCCGATCCGCAAGACTGCATCCTGTCAGAGGTGCTTCTGGAGCTTTGTCTACTACTGTTTTGAGCTCAACTACCGCTTTCTCACAGTGGGCTTCATCTTCACCCTTCCAAAGTACGCCATTCTGGCGTATCTCAGCCTCAGCATCGGCCTCCGTTTCCTGGTGGTAGATACGAAACTGTCACCGGCGTCTTTCATGATCTTTTACTTTGCGGAGTCTACTCTCTTCCTCCAATCACCCGCTGCAGCCGTAAGAGCATTCTGGCTTGTGAATGTCGAGGGGCTAATTCCAATCTTTCTCATGCTTACCGCAGGGGATGTCGTGTTCGTCATGGTGTTCGTCTTGAGTCTTTTTAGCAAGCTCCTGCTGTATCCCTCTTACCTGGCCGGCAGGTGCAATGGAGCTGGAAGGGTCCATCCACTACCCTCATTGCCACAACCATCTTCAACCATCAACAGTGGCCGACCAAGCAATCCAATCATGGAAAAGTCTCCAAAAAGTCTCCAACGGCTGTCTCTTGTGATCAAAGTGGGCAACCTACCATCCCCTCCCAAAACAGCCAGGCACATTTCCCAGACGCAAATAATGACCATTGCCACAGCCTGACACAGACATGCTGCTGATGTCTTTGGGTCTGCCTGGCCAAGTAAAGTAACCCTACCGGACGTAGGTACAAACAAACGCCCTCGCAGCAAGCATGACGAAGACGCTATACTAAACCTGCGATCTGCACCTGATATTTAATCGAAGCGAAGGGTGACTATGCTCAGTCCATGGGCAGTCTACTCATACTCCCTCATCCATCTATCATCATCTAGTGTAACCGTAAAGAACCTATAGTTTAAGTGATAGATCGCGTCGAACGAGGGCCTTTTGGAGACTTTGTTTGGGTATGTTCTTGCATCGCAGATCTACTTTTTGGAGCTCTAGTTCTTCGACGAGGCCAGAGAAGGATAAAGATGTGAGAAGATCTGACAGACCGTCATCTCATCATCACTTCCTAGACCTACACGCCTTGAACAGATGAGAAGATCCTTGTATCCTCGTGCTGGTTGGGGTGTTCTGTGTTCTCATGCCACATCCAGGCAGCCCCCAGTATTTGGATACTTCATTCTGCAAGTCTCTATGACTCCGTGTTCAATTCCTGATCAGTCATGGTGGTATCCTAGATAGAACGTTGGATACATTTGACCCCAGACTCCGCATCTTCGTAACCCAGTCTATTCAATAATTCTGATACTGCTGAACTGGTCAGGGAGACTAGACTCAGTGATCGATAGAGTCGAATAGCGGATCCTGAGTCCTGAGCTTCAGGATTACCTTGCAAACCGATCCGCATCGCCCGCTCTGTTCCCTCCTCTCTCTTCCTTGATGAGAGACTGGGCTGTTCGTCGTTAGTAGAGACCTTGGCCTCCCTCTGCTTGGTTGGCCGCACTTCACCACTTTCTGTGTGGGAAGCATGAGCCAGCTCACGCTGACAGAAGTGCAGGAACTATACTTCTAGTGAGAGCTGACACAGAGCTCAATAAATGTCGTCTGAGCTGTTTTGAGCTCGTTGGCAACGTTGCCCAGTTGCCGGAGAAAAATCGGCATATAGCGTAGAATAGTGGTAGTGCCATCTCTTTGGACTTCGAACTGGAGCCATGTCTTCCGCCTCCTTCTCTTTCTCTTCTGCACGATTGCGGAGGGTCAACTACCTACAGTTTGGAGTTTTCAGTCCGGAGGAACTGGTAGGTCGTTTATGAGGACTTGTAAGGCTATAATGAGGTTACGATTTGGCTTACTAACTTCCATGTGTATCATTTTCAGAAAGCATTGTCGGTTACGCAGCAGATTACTGTCAATGGGAAGATAATACCCGCAGGCGTTACGCGCCCGGAGGCGTACATGAATGGTCAGCCCGTCATCGGAGGCATCAATGACCCTCGAATGGGCACATGTGACTTTCGGGCACGATGCAAGACATGTGACTGCACATACAGCGGGAGTGGCAGCGGCGCGAAGGTCAATGACTGCCCCGGTCACTTTGGGCACATCGAGCTGGCACGGCCTATGTACCACGTTGGGTTCATGGATGAATGCCTCAAGATCCTGCGATCAGTTTGCTATCATTGTTCAAAGCTGCTTGTAGATGAGGTACAGCTAAACCCTAACCCCCAATACCTCTCTCTGACATGAGACGTCAACTCAGCAAACTAATTCTTCTCTGCGTGCTGCGCTGCAGAACGACGTTCGAACCCGAAATGCCCTCCGCATCCCTCCAGGCAAAAGGCGCTTGAAGGCAGTTTATGACCTGGCATCCACAAAGAAAGTCTGCGAGTTTGGTGATGAAAGTGATGTGGAGAAAATGAAGGAAGACATGGAAGCATCTATTGAAGGTGATGGGCTCGATAAACGCAAAGCTGGTCACGGGGGTTGCGGTGGTCGGCAGCCAAAGTATACGAAGAAGGGTTTGAAGCTGCTGGTAGAGTTTCCAGAAGAGATGGAAGACGTACCAGGATCTGGGGATCGAAAGCAGAATCTTCCAGCCAAGAAGGTCTGGGAGATTTTTAAGAACATTACAGACGAGGATTGTCGAAAATTAGGGCTGGATCCTCGGTGGGCCAGGCCAGACTGGCTCATATTGACTGTCTTCCCAGTACCACCTCCCCATGTCCGGCCCTCGGTGGCTTTGGATGGGATGGCGCGAGGAGAGGATGATCTAACCCACAACCTGGCTTCTATCGTCAAGGGAAACATCGCTCTCGGTACCTCCTACAACAAGGGTGAACCAGCTCACATCATTGAGCAGTTTGAAGCCCTGCTACAGTTCCATGTTGCAACCTTTATAGACAATGAGCAAAACGGTATGCCTCAAGCCCAGCAGCGGTCTGGTAAGCCTCTAAAGACACTACGGCAACGCCTGAGGGGTAAGGAAGGTCGCATCCGCGGGAACCTCATGGGCAAAAGAGTAGACTTTTCTGCCCGTACAGTCATCACAGCCGATCCCAACCTGGACATTGATCAGGTTGGAGTACCGAGGTCTATAGCGCTTAACCTCACGTTTCCCGAAGCTGTCACGCCATTCAACCGAAAGCTAATGCACGAGCTGGTAGCTCGCGGTCCTTTTGAGCACCCTGGCGCGAAGTATATTATAAGAGACGATGGCAATCGCATCGATTTGCGGTACATCAAGAACAAGAACGACCTTGCCATCAAAAGCGGTTGGAAGGTGGAACGCCACATGCGAGATGATGATTTGGTGCTCTTTAATCGCCAGCCATCCCTACACAAGATGTCCATTATGGCTCACCGGGTCAGGGTGCTGGACTGGTCGACCTTCAGGCTCAATCTATCTGTGACATCACCTTATAATGCAGATTTTGATGGTGATGAGATGAATCTTCATCTTGCCCAATCGCACTCGGCTAGGGCTGAGGCTGCAGTGATGATGAAGGTCGACCGATGTGTGGTGTCGGGACAGTCCAACAAGCCGGTGATGGGCATTGTGCAAGACAGTCTTTTAGCTTCTCAGAAAATGACAAAGAGAGACGTCTTTCTGAAGAAGGATCTTGTCATGAATCTGCTGATGTGGGTATCTAATTGGAACGGCAAGATTCCGACTCCTGCCATCCTGAAGCCAACCCCTGGACAGCCAGGCAAGTATGAAGGCTATTGGACAGGAAAGCAGCTCTTCTCGCTGGTTCTGCCTCCCTTGGACTACAATGGCAAGTCGTCCACGCATCCAGACAAAGAGGGTGGCATTTCCCGTCTTACTCCGGGAGATACCCTAGTCATTATTCAGCATGGTGAGATCATGTCGGGAATTATTGATAAGAAGACACTGGGAACAGGAGGTGGTGGTCTGGTACACATAACATGGCTAGAGAAAGGTCCAGAGGAAGCCAAGCGTCTTCTGGGACAGATTCAAAAGCTAGTGAACAACTGGTTGATTACCCGGAGTTTCACGGTTGGAGCTTCAGATTCCATTGCCGATCCCGGAACCGTCAAAAGGATCGCGGAAATTATTGATAAAGCGAAGAATCAGGTGCAAGCACTGGTGCAACAAGGACAAAAAGGTGAACTGCAGCTTCAACCCGGCCGTACCATGGTTGAGACGTTCGAACAGTGGGTCAACAAGGTGTTGAATACTGCGCGAGAGGAGTCAGGAAATGAGGCTCAAAACTCGTTGGATGAGACCAACAACATCAAGGCTACAGTATCCTCAGGGTCTAAGGGTACTGTCATCAATATTTCACAGATTATCGCTTGTGTGGGACAACAGAACGTAGAGGGAAAGCGTATCCCGTACGGCTTTCGCTACCGTACTCTTCCTCACTTCGCGAAGGATGATCTAGGGCCAGAAAGTCGCGGTTTTGTCGAGAATTCCTACCTTAAAGGGCTTACTCCACAAGAGTTCTTCTTTCATGCGATGGGCGGTCGCGAGGGCTTGATCGATACCGCTGTAAAGACTGCAGAGACTGGGTATATTCAGCGCCGTCTGGTCAAAGCTATGGAGTCAGTGATGGTTAAGTATGACGGCACTTTGCGAAATGCTGGTGGCGAGATCGTCCAGTTTCTCTATGGAGAGGACGGTATGGACGCCGTCTGGGTTGAGAAACAGCAGTTTGACTCTCTTACGCTGAACCGGGCACGCTTCCTGAAAATGTACAGTCTGGATCCTCATGATCCCTATCTTGGTTGCATTCCGAACTGTCCTGATCGCCTCTTTATGGAACCAGCGGTCATCGAAGACATCAGAACCAACCCAGAGACACAGGAAGTTCTCCTCCAAGAGCTGGACCAGCTAGAGGTCGATAGGGCTAATCTAAGGACAGTTACAGCTTCACGAGAGCCTAACACCGAGAGCGACCCTAACGTCAACATTCCTGTAAATCTTAGAAGGCTCATCCGTAATGCTCAGCGGATCTTCAATATTGATTTGGGCAAGCCTAGCAACTTGCATCCCAGAGAGATTGTTGACGGTCTTAAGGAGCTGTGCGCAAAGATTGTGGTGGTCAAGGGCAGTGACTCTCTCTCGATTGAAGCGCAAGCAAACGCGACTATGCTCATTCAGATTCTTATCAGAGCCACTCTTGCTTGCAAGCGCACTTTGCTGGAGCATCGCCTGAGCCGTGAGGCGTTCCAATTCTTACTAGGCCAGATTGAAGCAAAATTCCTCGCTTCTCAAGCAAATCCAGGCGAAATGGCTGGTGTTGTGGCTGCTCAGTCCATTGGAGAACCAGCTACGCAGATGACTCTTAACACCTTCCACTTTGCTGGTGTCTCTGCCAAGAACGTGACGCTGGGAGTCCCGCGGCTGAAAGAGATTATTAACATCGCAAAACAAGTGAAGACCCCAACATTATCCATATTCCTCTGCGCAGAGTCAGCACAGGATGCAGAAAAGGCAAAGTCAGTCCAGGCGGCCCTCGAATATACGACAGTGCGTGACATCACTGCGAACACTGCTATCTACTATGACCCTGATCCTATCAACACGGTCATTTTGGAGGACAGAGACTTCGTCGAGACTTTCTTTGCCTTACCGGAAGACGATGAGAATCAGCAGCGAGGAACATCACCATGGCTGCTAAGACTAGAGCTGGATAGGAAGGCTGTGGTAGACAAGCGTCTAACTATGCAGGGCATCTACGAGAGGATTCGAGCGCAATATGGCAACGAGCTCTCGATCGTCTACACGGATGATAATGCTGACAAACTGGTAATCCGCATTCGGATTATCAATGAGGAAGAAGACAAGGGACAGGGTGTTGAGGAGGATCCAACACTGTCTAGCGATATGGACTTCTTGAAACAGTTTGAACAGTCTAACCTAACAGACCTCAAGCTTAGAGGTATTCCAGGCGTCAAGAAGGTGCTGATGAGAGAAAACCCTACCAAAACTGTCTGGGACCCTGTGGATGGCTTCAAGATGGAAAAGGAATGGGTGCTTGAGACTGATGGAACGAATTTGCTGGAGGTCCTTTGCGTGCCAGAGGTCGACCATACAAGGACCATCTCTAACGATATCGTTGAGATCATTCAGGTGCTTGGCATTGAGGCAGTGAGAGGGGCGTTGCTCAATGAGCTGAGGGCTGTCATTTCATTTGATGGCTCATACGTCAACTACCGCCACCTGGCCTGCCTCTGCGACATCATGACGTCAAGAGGCCACCTGATGGCCATTACTAGGCATGGAATTAACCGAAATGACTCCGGACCTTTGGTGCAATGCTCATTCGAGGAGACAGTGGAAATCCTCATGGAGGCTGCGGCCTTTGCGGTAGGAGATCCATTAAAGGGTGTGACGGAAAACATCATGTTAGGACAACTGGCACCACTGGGCACTGGGTTCTGTGACCTTCTGCTGGACGAAAGGAAGCTGAGCGATGCTATCGAGTACACGGCGGCTGAAATGCAACAGGTGTTGACTGACCTTGACACTGACTGGGTGGGCAATGATCCTGGCAGCCCAATGTCAATGGCTGCTACGCCCTATGCCAGCACCCCGAA
>FLMG01001548.1:0-18450 GCA_900088475.1 Hyphochytrium catenoides
AATGCCTCACCTGCATTCTGTCTTTCCTGATCCCTTTCTTCTCAACCACGTCCTCCCAAAATTGAGGGCCAAAAACATTTTACAACCAGGAAATTCGGGGTCCACAAGTGGAAAACCTAAAGGGTCAGGATGTGTGCTCCCCTATTTTCGAGTCATAAGCCACTTTAAACAGATAATTTCGATATTTTAGTAGAAACGGAACCCCACCGTCAGCTAAATCGGACTTCAAAACACCAATAGCTTCGGTAAAGTACCACATAAATTTGGGTCGTTGGCGTCCAAAATTGAGGTTGTTCGCCTTTCTCACCTTCACTAGTCGTGCAAGCCAAACTCTTCTTCCCCTTCTTCCGCTAATGAAAAATTCTGTGAAGGCGGCAGCACTTGACTTCTGTTGGCCATCGGCGGCCCGACAACTCATCGGCGTTGTTTCTCAGATTCTCAGACGCGACTAATAACAGTGGGAGGATCAGCAATTAACCAACCACCACTCAGTGTCTCACCTAATAAGTAGTCCTACCTCCTCCTTCTACTTCTTTCTATCTCTATCATCCTACAGTAGCTGCACAACAAACCTTGTACTACTGTTGTTGTGGTACAGGAGGAGGGAGGTTAACATCAAACAGACGTCCCTTTCCTGCAGACGATAGCATGGAGGTCTACATTACCAGATAACACTCGTGGGGCTATCGCGTTGTCACTCTTATCCGTTTGCCTGATTGAAGCCTCCTCCTGAGAGAACTGAAGATATTCTCATGATGGAACTTGCAATTCTAGGGCCATTTACAGGACACAGACCGATAAATTTCCAGCCAAAGGATCCAACACCTTGTGTAGAACTACTGCTGGCAATGGGGCTGCTCCACTTCCGATCTTCATCTCATTCTTCATCTACTTTCCCTTCACTTTTTCGGACCACTGTCCTGACTCCTGAGACAAAGAAAGCGATGGACCTATCAGAACCCGAGGTTCAAGTGGCCTCAATCAGACCCACCAACACGGTTGCTCGCTCCTTCAGGGATGGATACACCAACTCGATGGTGAAGTTCCTGGTATGATGATGGCTGCTGTTCGTCCATAAGAGGCATCTTCTTGAAGAGCCGTTTCTCGAGGCTGCTTCTTCTTCGTCGCTTGGCGACCGGCCTCAACGCAGAAGCGAGGAACAGAGCGGCAGAGAGGACGCAGAGGAAGTAACGATCATCGTCGGTGCTTCTTCTTTGGACGAGGCCACCATAAAGACTCTCCTGAAACGGTGCCCCGATTTGCCTCCAATAATCAAGTTTGCAGAGCTAACGGCAAAGGACTTCATGACCTGACTTGTCACACTTAGGAAAAGAGATGGCACAAACCCCGGGTATTCCACTTACAACGGGCATAGAGCGGACCTCTTCAACCTCTACAGGGACTACGGACAACAGTTGATGTCCCGGACGCTTAAGAAGGAGCTACAAAACCACTTCAAGGGCCTTGAGAGGGCAGACAGCAGCAGCAATAGGCGCTGGGGACGGCAAGTGCAAAGTGGGTAAAGCTCCTCTCTCATTCACGCTGCAACAATCTCTGTCCATCGAGATGCTTCGGAGAAACTCTAGGGATTTTATTTTGCAAGGACGTTTCATCAATCATTTGCTGGAATCTGATGTCTCGAGCAGGCAGCAACGCCTTTTCTGTATGCTACGACCGCATGGAGTTCTTTGAAGATGCGTTGCGCTTTTGTTTTGCTCAAATGAAGAATGACCAGTTTGGTGAACGTCCTAGAGACCCCAGACATATCTATGCAAACCCTATAATGCCAGCAATCTGCCCAATGCTAGCACTTGGCTATAATACTGGCTCTCTTACCCGTTCTCTGTTGCGAGAGTGAGCGTCACGACTATGTAGCAGTGGTAGGTAGGAGTTGTTCAGCACCTTCTTGCAGCAGCATCTCTTGGGTGTTGAGAACCCTTTTCTTCTGGGGTCTCTATAGCAAGGAATATTCTTCTTCTTGAATCCTTGTCCTACTTTCTTTCTTATGATTTCTCTAGAAATTTGTTCTTGCTTCCTGGAGAATATTTTTCTCTTTCCGACTTTACTTCTTCCCTTCTTTCAGGCCATCAATTTATTGCCGAATCTCTTGTCTGAGACGATGGATCCCTTGGTGACCATTCAATCATTTCCAAATAATCTCTACTCTCTCCCTCTGCTAAGAGCATTCCTCTCTGCTTTCCCTCTTGCATGTCATTCTCATAAGCTTTGCAAACATAGGCTTTATAGCACTTAGGGATCATTAGTTCATTGAGCTCTGCTCGAGCTCATAATCTTCATTAATCTCATTCTGCTATTTGCACCACAACAACGAAGAAGAGCTTCCAACCAACTCTGCCATCTCATCATTGGGCACGTGTGGTTGCAAGCTTGTGGTGGACACGATAGAGGAACCGGATTTCTGCCTGACCGGGGTGTAACGTGTGATGAGACACGTTCTCTTGAGCACTTTTCTATTTTATCCTCCTGCTCTCCTCTTGTCTCTCTCTCACTTATGGAAGGACTTCTTAAGGACTCAGAGGAGCTCAGTAATGAGTTAAGATTAGCTTATTAGTGACGGAGAAGATATGATGGCACTTGTCAGTGAAGCTTCATGGTGTAGCTAGAGCTGTCAGTTAAGAACACTAGCTTATAACTAACCATTCATCAAGTTCCAGAAGAAAAGCACTCCGCTATAGGTTATTGCGGCCCACGCTTCAGTTCTGTTTCTAACGTACACGGCCATCACCATGGATAGCACGAAGCTCACTTTCTCGACCTCTAAGGGCGCCTTTGCCGTAGCTAAGCTCGGTTTCGACAATTACCGGAATTGGGCAATTGAGACGGAGCATTTTCTCCGGAAGGAGAACTGTTGGAAAGTCTTTCAGCCTGAGCTGATAGCGCTGGACAAGAAAGAATCGTACTCATACGATCCCAAGACAGAGGAAGCTGCAGAGAGAGCTTATGCCTACATATGCAGCATGGTCAATGAGAAGGCACGGAGAGTGTACGTGAAAGGGGCGAGCACCCCTGGAAAAGCATGGCAGGCCTTACAAAAATTCTTAAAAAAAAAAGGGAATGACGACCCAGAAGTCTTGAAGATGAGATCCCTGAATCTCCAGTTAGCAGAAGGAGGCTCTGTCAAGAGACATTTGGGAGACTTGATGGATCTAAGGAACAACCTGGCTGGGACATTCTATGCGGTGGGAGACGGTGACTTTGTCTTGAGACTCTTCAACAGCTTGCCGAAGAGCTATGACAGCTTTATCCGGGCGATGAAGTGCATTCCTGATAGAACTGTTCTAACTCCAGAGTTCGTCATGTCCACGCTGGTGGACGAGGCTGATAGGAGAGAGCGGAGAGATAGGATTCAGGCTGGTCTTGCAACCTCGACTTGTGGTGGGCAAGGCATCAGACAGCCTCGACCTCCCGTAGCTTTCCAGACCATTGCAAGCTCTGAAGAAGACCATCTACTACAAGAAGAAGACCGCGGAGGAGCGCCTCCGACCGGCAAGACCCACCAACCAGCAAGAAAGAAGTGGGAGTTCAAGGGACGCTGCTTCGACTGTAAGCAGATAGGCCATAGAGCCAAGGACTGCGCAGCCCCCCCAAAGAACGCAAATGCGGATGTGATCATGGACAGTGAGGAGTTGGCATTCACTGCCCAAATCATCTCAGTAAGTCAAAGAAGCTCAAGACGCAGCAGCCTGGATAGTGGACAGTGGGGCCTCAAGGCACATGCAGCGTTTATACAGAGAGTCGAGTTCTCAGAGTATATGTAAAGCTAGACGAATAGCCCAAACCAGCAGCACAAAGGCTATCATCCTTATACGTACATGCATTATCGTTTTCTGTAACGGGACACCTGAGCTGCGTAAGCAGCTCCGGGACCTTGGAAGCTCCTATGTCAACAATTTTGAATAAGGAGGACGAAAAGGCAAGGACGGTCTGGGATTTGCTCATGCTATTCGGAGATGATTGGAGTCTCACAGAGCGTCACCGGGAGCGCAGAAGAACAGCCAGGGACTGGGAGGAGCTGGCAGAAGAAGATAAGGAAGGAGAAAGAGAGGTTAGTGAGAGAGCCAAAGAAAGAGTTTTGGCCAGAAGAGGGAGGGGCGACCTATCTTCGGGGGTGAACAGCAGCAGAAAAGAAGGGATATTGTGTACGTGCGTGAAGATGTAGGGATATAATAGGAGGCAAGCACTGGAAGAGACGAGGAGAAGAGAGACAGGGAGAGAGAGAGAGATAAGCTCTGCGGCAGACGTGTAGGAGGAGCAGAAGGATATTAGGGATAACAAGCAGACAGTGGCAGTCAGTCAGGATTTAGCACTATCTTGGTAACGCTAATGACACTCTCCTTTTTGCTACTAGAAGACCGCTCGCAAGACTTACTGCACCACCTCAAACTGCAAAAGATGCCCTTCTGACTGGCACGCTGCTGGCTCAAAAGTTCTCTTAGCAGATTCGTTATCACCATCTGTCGGCAGATATCTGGATTTTCAGTGGCGGCTTCTTCAACAAAAAAAAAAATCTGCTGGAGATTTGATTCGTGGGCATAGACCCGGGTGATCTTGAGACCGTCTTCATCCTCCGTCAAACCTTTGCTACTTCATTGGATGCACCTAAGCCTACGGACGGCGCTTTCTCCGCTGAGTAATGGCCAGAACAATCAGCGGAGCACTCCTCCGTCACTTACTGCATGAGGTAAGTGCCAACTAGTCGTTATATGTAGTATGAGGAAAGTCGTGGAGAAGACTGGAAGGAGCCGAAAGAAGGTTCGTTGAAGGTACATTTTATCTTTCCTTTCTTTCTCCTAACACTGTCTCGGAAGAGGAAGCAGCAAACAGCAGCGCCCCGCCAAAGGCCGAACAATGGTGGACGGCGGTATGCGGCCAGCATCCTGATGATGAGTGCCAGCTTGGTTGGAAGCAAAGGTCTTACTTAATGGAGTTCATGCCTTTATAGAAGAACGATAATCCCTAGTAGTAATAGAGATTATGAACGCGAAGTGAGCCCGATGAGTTCGCTCTTTTTGACTCAACTAAAGCCAACTGCATAATCTACGATGGTGGTAAGAGAGACTGCACAGAGACACATTCACGAGGCAAGCGAGCGAAAGGAGAGTGAAATGAAGAAAAAGGGACTGGCTCAAAAGCTTGTCTTTGAAGGACGAAAGCATGGTCAAAAAATGGACGGCGGGCAGTTCGCAGGCGAACAAAAGAAACGAAGCCCGTTGGCCCAAAGTTCCTTGGTATTTCTATAGAAAGAATCTGAGGAAGGTACTGCTAGGCAAATAGCTGCTTCCGTAGAGAAGGATTCAGCAGCACAGCAGGAGGACTTCAGTCGAAGAAGCTACGAGAAGAAGACAATCAACAATGATACTTTGACCAGGACATCGAAGAGTAAGGGTTTATATTAGATATTATACATTCATGGCCGAGTAAGCAAAAACGGCTGGTAAATTAAGCACATGCTCCTCCGTACAATCGTACAAGCTGACTTCCTGGGTTCTTTAGTTCACAGCCATCCTCCTCATCTCTTACTGCCGATTAACCACCAGGCGATGCGTTTCTTCTTGTCTTCCTCACCTGCTGGCTGCTGTTCTACTACACGTTTGGTCTATTGTCTGGGCAACCAATCCTAGGGTCATAATACCGCATTGAAGAGACACTGGAAAAGTATGAATTTTCCAGGTTTGGTCCATCGACTAATGCGTATGGACATATTGTTGGGAAGACAATAAGCTTCAGTTTCTCATCAAGGATTGCAGCGTATCCCCGGCTACCGATGAGTTTGGCGAAGAAATTGGACTTCCCGTAATGTTCCTCACCGAGTTTGGTAAGAATACGGCTAATTGCGTCGATCCCAGAAGTGGAGGGACGTCCGTAAAGCAATCGAATATCGGTCAATGATTCCCAATGAGGAAGTTCCTCCCGGGTGCAACTCCAGATCTTGCTTTGCACGCACACCATTTCGTTGGTAACAAATTGGCTGTAACCCTCCTTGGCTGGAGCGGTCTGAGGATTTTTTCTTGAGCGGAGATTAGCTCTCAATTGTTCGATTTGTTGTCCTTTGTCGTTGGACATGATCTCAATCCGGCCAGAGAAGAATCTCGTAGATCGATCAGGATCAAATTTGGTATACACGCACGAAGGGATACCTACTTGCATCTTCAGTGTACTGTCGTCTGTCATACTCAGATCGCTACTCCTACATGCCCCCAAAGTCACGCGCCAGCTGCTTCCCTTAAGGAGGCTCCACTGTCCCCGGTAAGGGAGTAGTTCCCCGTGTCGCCTTGCTTCCCAACATATATGTTTCCAAGAGTGCTGCTGCTTGGTAGTAGAAGCAGAAGCAGAAGAGAGTCCACGGAGACCTGGGGTAGGAGTGCTGAAGGATGATGAGTTTAGGCGGACTTCGTAGGGCTCGGCTGTCGTCGAAGGGATGTGAACAATGTTGTTGTCTGCCTGCTGTTTTGGTGACGAGTCTGCCATGATGGTACTAACTATGGGTAGTAGGAGGAACAGCGACGCAGCAAAAACTGCGAAAGTTTGTCCGTTGACCGGTATTATCTTCATCGTGGTGCCGCCTTCTGTCACGTATCCGTTTGTCTGAGAGCCTCCCGAGAGAAGTTGAAGATTACTTGGGTTGTTGGTGGTGGTTTGAGCCCTATCTTGGAAATTGATATTTGACGATGATGGGGAAGTCAATGTTTGGACGGCTGGCGGTGGGTGCTCCTGCTTCCATAAAACACCCAGCAAAAGTGCTACTGCTAACCTCCCGTACGATCTCAGGTTGAGTCGCCCTAATTAACCTAACCGCGTTGCGAAGAAAGAAATCGTGATAGGGCGAAGGAGTTCATAATAGTTGTTACCTTCACCTTCCACGGAGGCGTTGCCAGACAAAGCCGGTGCGCACTAAAGGCCGCCATCTCCCAGCCCTTAAGCTGCAGCTTCTTTTCCTTTTCCTCTGCTGCATAGCTTGAGGAATGAGAGGAAGGACGAGCTCAAGCATGAGACTCGAGACAGAGCGAGAGAAGCCGCTTCCTTCCAGTGCAGAGTCGTTCGCCGGTGACCAGTTCTACGAGTAGTCGTCAAACCGCAATAAAGATGACAACAAAGTCATCATAAGAAGACGAAGACTGTACTACTACTGTACCAAACACCACAACGAGAGTCGTGGAGAAAACGGAGGAAACCATAGATGAGAGAGAGAAGATGAGGCACATTAGAAACAGACATCCTTCTTCCTCGCTGTAGAGTATCCTAAAGTCTTTAGAACCTCGAGAGACTCTGGGACTCTGGGTACTCATCATAGTATGACCTATTCCGTAGTATGCTTTTCTTATTCCAGCAACAATATTCAGCGCGCTATTACTCAGTGATGAACTGACTCGATGGAAACTCTCTACATTTCTCCTTCAGTACTTCTATCACTTTGACGAGACCAAACCTCAATGTTTAGCGCAAAGCCAATACTACTAATAATTTTCAATGCCAAGGGCCCACAGGTACTTTTCGAAGTATCATCAGCTTATCAAGAGCGCGGCACGGTTGCCAGTCAAGAAGCGTTGGGTGCTAGTGGTCGTTCTAGGAGGTCGACATGTAGTGAGAAGAAGTCTGATGTACCTTATGTACCTTTCACCTCTAATATAAGAAGCGAATCTTCGGTCCTTCTCCTGTACGGGCTATCCCCATACAATAAGCCTACAGTAGTACTACGGAGGGGGTATGTCTTCATCCTCTCTCTTCAGTACCATCTACGAGAGGATATCTACCCATATCCAGCGATGCAACGCCCAGATGGTACGCAGTCGCCTTCCCTTGCCACGGGCAATCCGTGAGGATCATCTACAGCAGCACCAATAGCAGCAGCGGAGGGTGCGGCGAAGAAGGAGAGGAGGAGGAGCAGCAGACGGAGGAGACTTAGTATAGTAGTAATCGGCCTCAAGAAAGCGTAAGTAATAACTGTAGTACTACTTCTTAGTAGCGTTACTTATTAGGGTTAGGGTTAGGGCAAGGTTAGGTCTTGTCTGATGACTCTGCCTACGATACGAGGCTGAGACATTGCAACAACAGGAAAGGGTCTAATAATATAAAATATTATAAAGTCTTGGTCTCTTTAGCTCTCTCCGCATCACGATCATTTTTATCAGAGAAGAAAGAAACACACAGAGGAGTTGATCTCCTCAGTAATAATTGCCTGGTCGAGTGTGATGAGAGATAGAGCTGAGAGAGAAAAAGGTGAGTGGGGTAGGCTAGAGAGGGAGCAAAGGGGTAAAAGGAGTCGGGAAAGGGAAAGAGGAAGGAAAGCAAGAGCAACAGAGAGAGAAGAGAAATGTGCGAGGCAGCCCCTACCTGTTCCTCAAAACTGTCCAGGGATGGAGAGAGAGAATGGAATGTCTGTTAGAAACAACATAATAAGGTGCTCTTTTGAAAACCTTGCCTTTTACAATAATGATAGACATTTTTTTTACTGCTGATGTTCGTTGGGAGGAGGAGCTCTGGCAAACAAATGCTGGGCCGATGCGGGAAAAGTGGGATGATGAAAGTAAGGCGAGGACGATGATATGGCTGCCATGGTTTCAGTTGTTTGCAGCAAGCTGCTGGGTGGGAAGAGAGAGGAGGCCTGATGTAACAGAAGATGTAACACGCCGTTAGCTAATAAGCGTGTTAAAGAGGGAAGATGAGCAGCAGGAAGAACAGGCTTTGGTAATAATGGCAAACCTGTTGGGAGGAAGCGTATAATTTACACTGCATGGAAGACAATAGCGAAGAAGCTATGACCTTTATCTTTATAATGTCTCTCATGAGGAGACGAGGAAGAGAAGCCATGGTCAAGTAAGGGAAGTCGCGATTAGGGTTGAGCGTGTCCTGCGGATATGGGAACTAGCGGGCCTACTATAAGGAGATCTGCGCAAGCTCAGAGAAGCTCCAGTTCAAGCACTGTGAACGGTTATTGCCGTTTATTGAGGTCTACCATGGTGTCATGCCTGCTGGCCGAGAGGGCTTATGGCAGTTCTTTTCCTTTTGTCCTGCACGGCCCCTAGTAGCTAGCACTGCTATCCTTTGATGTCCAAGAAAACCACGTTTCTCCCATCAAAAGTAAAGTATCTCGCGTCTCTTTAATAAGGCACATGGTGAGGCCTTGCCTCTGTGACAAGCTCCACTCTGTTCTCTTTCTTCTTGTTGATAAAGAGAAGGCGTTCAAATTGTGGTATGCTAGAGAAAGTAGAAGGCAAGCGTGCATAATACACAGTTGATAGCCAACGATGGAGGTCGTAGTCCTCACTATCTGCCTACGTCTTTCATACCGAGAATTTTATTCCTTGCGTTAAAGAGAAAAAAGGACTATGAGAATATTTGTCTTCAAGGGCCACGGGTATGTATACTACTCAGTCGCACGATGAGGAGATGACCGCAATCACTGATAACTTCAGTCCCTAGAAGGGGAACGATCCTTGCGATCATCTGGAGAAGGAGATGCCGACCTTTCGCGAGGCCTATCCTCCACATTCTTCTCTGGAGATCTGATACCAAAGATAGAGGGAATACTTTAGTTGAAGAACGAACGCTTTACACCAAGAGATAGGGATAAACCCGCACATCAAAGACAAATAAACAAACAAATGTCTACACAGGGATGAACGTCAATGCAATCCACTTACCGTGATGGCGACCTTTCACCAGAGCGCTCACGTGGAGATCTGTCTCCTGGAGACCCACGATCTCTTGGGGAGCGGTCGTCTGGGGAGCGATCCCTCGGAGAGCGCGAGCGGCGGGGAGAGCGGTCACGAGGGGAACGATCACGGGGAGAGCGGTCACGAGGAGAACGATCCCTAGGAGAGCGGGAGCGGCGCTTCTCTCGCGATCTGTCACGATTGCGATCGCGTGATCTGGATCGGCGACGATCCCTACGCGTTACGTCAAGAGACAGCGACAAAGGAGAGTCAACTATTTGGGCACACAGAAAGTGAATGTGACAAAGTGAAAAACTCTTACCTGTCTCTCCCTCTTCGTGGTGAACGAGAACGCCTGCAAGCGGAGAAAGGAGCTTAGAGAACGGTTTTGAGCACCATTCACCTCGAGGAACTGAAAAGCGAAAGTGCAAGCAATTTCCAGCACAGAGTAGATATTTTGAGGCTGTCCGGCCGATGACAGGTCTTCGCAATCTTTCATCTTCGCACACGCAGTGGATTCTGTCCCACTCAGCACTTGAGCCCTCTTCACTAACAACTTCAGGTCTTGCCCCTTCTGTCTTCACGCTTCAATATCTTGCTCTCTCCATGCCCTTGTCTCCTATTAGCTTGTCCTCTAGACTTGTGACTTCGTTTACTTCGACTTATATCGACACTTCTTCTTCGCTGGATCTCTTGTCCCAATGTCCCTCTCTCGTCGTGAATCTTCAAGGTTTTTGACATGATGTCTTCATTGCCTGACGCCAAGATTATCTCTTCTTTCCCTTGGAAGATATGCTTCTAACCCTCGTTTCTTCTAAGCAGCAGCTACAAGTTGTAACCCCAACCAAGGTAGTGGCGTGTCTCTACCAAGCAAGTAGCCATTGTAACAAGGAAGGAACAGCCAAGGGTCAAGAGGAGGCCACAAAGCGACGTGATCCAGGAGGCAACAGCTATCTTTGCTTTGGAATGGCAGAAGGGTAGAATCTAGAAAGTAATGGCACATACCGCTCCCTCCTGCGCATCTCATCAGCGGTTTTTCTCTTCTCTTGCGCAAAGATTACGCTAATTGGACGACCATCAATCATCCTCTGATCCAGCTCCTCGATCGCGTCCTCTGCATCTCTGGGGTCCAGAAATTCTACAAAGGCAAATCCACGAGGCTCCCTGGCAAACTCGAGGTCAGAACATCCCCTATACACGTCTGACGTGCTGGCCTATTCCTTACCCGGTATAGTAGTCGCGAGGGATGTAGATATCTCTAACCTTGCCAACTCTTTCAAACTCATGGCGCAAGTCATCAGGCCTGTTAATGTGAGATGGTCATAAGGGTACCGCAACATTCTGGAAAGGCTCAACTGAGACATACCGAATCCTGCGGCTTAGGTTTCTAACGAGAATAGAGACTCCGCTTCTGCGACTCATCTTGGCTCACAGTCTTCAACTGAGCCGCTTTCTTGACACAGGTAGCACACTTATCCCGTCAACCGCAAACAACTCTTCTCTCTATTCGAAGCTTTAGTCTCCCAAATAGAAGCTGCGCGAGTGCCGCCAAGAAGAAAAACAGAGTTCCATTTCCGGATTTTTTCAATGTCCCACAGAGATTTCTGTGGCTTTCCGCGGCACAGGGCGGGGAAGGGCGAGGATTCCACGGCGGACGGTCAACGTGGGTTTGGCACTAGTATGTGTGTTTGACTCAGAAATGCTACTGTGTAGCGAGCTTGGGTTTTCTCTTGACCTGAGTTTGAACGGCAAGATTGGCCCCTTCCTTCTCCCGCCTTCTGCTTGCAGGTGATTATCAGTTAATGTATATTTTGATGATCTGTAGTGCTAGTAACTAATCAGTGATTCTCCTCGATAGCGGGCTTTTTGATATTTGCCGATCTTTCGATCTTTGGCCGTTTTTTGGTTGTTGAAGCTTGAAGTTCTTGAACCGGCAGCATCGCAAGAGAGAAGAGGACGCCGTGACCGTGGCGTGCGTGCCTCCCTGGCCCTTGTTCCACGTCCTTGTTTGCCAGCTGCTCATGGCTGGCGCCTGCGTCATCAAGCCATCTCTCTCTGTCTGCACTGTGTCTGCGTGTCCGTCTCTCCCTTTTCAAGGTTTAATAAGGGGCCAGCTGGTCTAAGTACGGTCAGGGTTGTAAGGCTGCTTGCTGGGCCGACGAGTTGGCTTGTCCAGTCAGTTTACGAGTCTCAAAGATGAGCGCAAGGCGATCCTTAGTACTCTTGACTCAAAGGTTGTACCGCCAGGGATCAGCCAGAGTGTGCAGAGAGCGCGCTAGCCAATCTATTACTTTCTTCAGTCAACTGCGAAGCGCCTCATCCACCAGAGCACTTTATCCGCGAACCAGTGCCCGATCATCAGAAGAGAGGTTCGCCCTTTCGCTGGCTTCACTTCTTTCGCTTGGGATCTTGGGTCTGCATATGGCGGAAGAAGCAGGAATGGCTGAAGCTGCTCCCAGCAGCGCCTCGTCGGGTCTAAGTGAGGCTGCGGTGGCGGCAGAGGCGAAGTACAATGACAGCAGCCTTAGCAAGGAGGATGTGCTCAACTTTATCAATGCCTCCTCAGCGGGTACTCTTTATAATGCCAAGCAATGATACGTTGCAGGACCCTGGCCCGGCTAATTTACGGCTTGTAGGCGCTCCTGACGACATCGAGCTCAAGTGGCGCCACGCTCGCGCTCTGTACGATATCGCCCAGCAGACAGGAGTCTCTCAAGATGTAAAGAAGCAAAAGACGTATGAAGCCTATGAAGTCATCAAGGAAGCGATAGCAGCCCAGCCGGAGCACTTTGCAGTGCAGAAATGGTTGGCTATCCATCTCTGTCATGCTACCATCTCAGCCTAACGTCTTTTACGCTTCTCTCTGCTTGCACATCCCTTACCATAGGTACGGCATTATCTTGTCAGAGATTGGCTCGTTCGAAGGCACCAAAGCTTCAATTGCCAATGCTTACGTGATCCGTGACGCCTTCACAAAGGCCACCGAGCTGAACCCGAAAGATGCTACCAGTCGGCACTTACTTGGCCTCTGTAAGTTCGTCTAACCTTCCATGGCAGATTGGCTCTTCCATCCTTTTCTTATCGAGGCTGCACGGTTCCTTCCTCGCCCGTTGTACGAAGCAGTACACTCTCTCTCTTTCTTTTTCTTCTCCCTCTCTCTCTTTTGCTCTCTCTCCCCTCTCCCCCACCTCTCTCTTTCTTTCTCTCTCTCTCTCTCTCTCTCTCTCTCTTTCTCTCTCTTTCTTCCAACTTGCTTCCCTAAACGTGTCTCTTCTTCCTATTCACCCTTCCTTCCATCCTTCGAATCGGCTCAATTCTTTGTTCTCTTTCTTACAACGCGGCTGGCTCCTTTCTCTTCTCTCTCCGTTATCGTCTTCTGTACCTTCCAAGGGTGCTTTAACATTGCTGGGATCTCTTGGATGACGCGGCAAGTTGCCTCTGCTATCTTCGGCACCCCTCCAACCTCTTCCTACCAAGAAGCACTCGACAACTTCTTGAAGGCCGAGGCACTAGACCCAGGCTTCTATAAGAAGAATGCTTTCCTTATTACTCAGTGCTACGCCAAGCTCAGTAAGAACGATGAGGCCAAGGTCTGGTTGCAGAAGACGTTGCAGATCCCTGTCAAGACTGACGAGGACAAGCAAGTTCATGCTGAGGCAGAGAAGTTTGGCAAAAGTCTCAGATAAGCCACGTAGTACCGTCAGAGACAATGGATGTCCCGCGTTGGAAGCACGGCCATAGCTAAAGTATCAATGTTGGGGCTGAAGGTCTAAGACAGAGATAGGAGAAGAGAGAGAGAAGGAAATGGGCAATCCTTATGACTAGGAGAGTCAAGAGCTTCTGACTAAGACATAAACTAGTCGCTTCAAGAGATTTCCTATCGTTTTCCTGCACTGGCAGTCCCTCTCACTCCGCTGAGTAAAGCTCACACTTGTAGTCAAGGCAGAGGTCTGACAAGATAGTAGTACAGGCAACTTGATTGGTAAGAGGAAGGAGGGATAAGAGGGTTTCAAGAGAAGAAGAAAGAGAAGGCGGACGACAAGTGACATGAGAGCTCGCTTTTATTCAACTAGCAATGGAAAAACTTAGGCTTCTTCTGCCTCAAGACAAAATTTTAGGAGTCCAGCCGCCCACCTGCCCGCTGTCTCTCTTGGTTCTCTTCTTCTCATAATCATTGCTCTCCTCTCCTCCTCCTTCTCTCTCTTTCTCTCTCTTTCTCTCTCTCTCTCTCTCTCCCCGTAGCGCTTCAGCAATGCCTTTACTTCCTTGACTTCTTCTGTTGCCTCTCTTGGTAGAGGCGCGCATAGTATCGCCCGGAATTTAGTAGCTCTGCATGTGTTCCTCTCTCTACGATCCTTCCGTTGTGCATGAACGCAATCGAGTCCGCTCCCATGATCGTTGAGAGTCTGTGAGCAACAATAATAGTTGTCCTCTTCCGCATGCTCATTAGCTCATCCAGAGCAGACTGCGACAAAGAGGAAAGAATTCTTTTAAGAGATAGAGCGAGAAGAGGAAAGAGATCATTTAAGAGATAGAGAGAGAGAGAGAGGAAGATCTAGAGTGAAGGCAAAGGCAGGCGCAAACGTGGAACAATATGAGCGAGAGAGGAAGAAGGCAACAGTAGACTAGACAAGCTTTTGGAGAGGAGAGAAGTGCTGTGGTCCCCTCACCTGTACAGCCTTTTCACTCTCAGAGTCGAGCGCGCTGGTTGCCTCGTCCAGCAGGAGAATGGCTGGGTCTTTGATGATCGCCCGAGCAATAGCAATCCGTTGCTTCTGCCCTCCAGAAAGCTGTATGCCCTTCTCACCCACCTCCGTCTCAAACCCATCAGGAAACTGCTTGATAAACGTCCATGCGTTTGCCAGTTTAGCGGCATGTTCCGCTTCCTCTAGCGTGCCACCGGGCTTGCCATAGAGAATATTATCTAGGATGGTCCCAGAGAAGAGAACAGGCTCCTGGCTGACCATTCCAATCTGCTCTCTGAGCCAGGCAACGTTAAGATCTCTAAGATCAACACCGTCCAGCAGGACGCTCCCTTCATCTGGGTCATAAAACCTTTCAAGCAATGCCAGAATAGTGCTCTTCCCGCTGCCACTGCCTCCAACCAAGGCAATCGTCTGTCCAGCTTCTACTTTCAGCGAAAGATTCCTAAGGACTATGCTGTCGGGCCTGGCAGGGTAGCTAAAGTAGACGCCATGCAGCTCCAGAGCGCCGCTGACCTCTTGCGGACGCTGTCCACAGAGGAACTTCATAGGGTTTATTGGGGATGGACGGTCTAGGATCTCAAAGATCCGAGCTGCGGCCTGTTTTGCCGCCACTGCATCGCCCATAAAGGAGATTGTCCGCCCCAAACCGACTGCCCCCATCATAATTATCAGCAGAGACTTCATCATCTCATCGAAGTTGCTTTCCCCGCTGCGAACGAGCTGCCCTCCATACCAGAAGACCAGCGCATAGCCCCCATAGGTTACAATGTGAGAGAAGCCCACGGAGAAGCCATTGAGATGTCCCTTGCGGATCCCTTCTCTCATAGGGAATTCTAGCACTCGATCATACCGCTGGACTATCTCTTCTTCCAGACCAAAGGCTGCCACTGTCCGCACACAGCTGATCGCCTCTGTCGCTAGCTTGCCAGAGTACTCGAGGGACTTTCTGGCAATCCCCGTTGACTTCTTAGACATATTCATCTGAACAACGGTCGAGAGGACCAGAAAGGGCAATAGCACTGTCATTATCAGGCTTAGCTTCCAGTTGCCGAGGAGGAAGGCGAGGAAGAGAGAGGAGAAGAGGTTGACCAAGATCTGCAGCACTCTCCCCTGGTTCTCTCCCGTGATGACCTTCACCTGAGCGGCGTCCACCGCCAGCCGCGTAGTCAACGTTCCAGAGCTATTCTCAGGCATATCAAACCAGCCAATATCCTGCTGCACCATAGCTTTAAACGCCTCTATACGCAGACGAGAAGTGAGCTTCTCCCCCATAAAGCGGAACCCGTAGGTCATGACAAAGCCGCAGATGAACATAGCAACGCCAGCGACCAGGAGAATGAGCGCGTACAAAGAGATAGTATCATACAGCTCATCGCCTGAGAGAGACTGATAGGCGTCTAGCACGCTAGTGACCAATATGGCGATCATCGGCTGGGAAAGGCCGATCACAGCCGACGCCAGGGCCGATATCACGACGATGGGCCGCTCTGGACGGTTGAGCTTCCACAGGCGTCCCATCTTAAAGTCTTTCTCTACATCTCCTCTATCTTCGCTGTCCACACTTCGAGCGTGGTCTTTCCTTGTCTCCGCATTGCTGCCCCCTCCTAGGACAGACGACTGGAAGCTCTTCCTATAGACGCTGCTGTACTCTCGAACCAGAGCCTCCATGGCTGGGTTGTCAGCGATCATTCCCTCTGCAGTCTGCGCCATCTCAAGCTCTGACTTCTCCGTATCTTCCTCTGCAGTCTGAAGCTTCACAAGTTGCCGATAAGAGCCGTCTGGCAGGCTCATCAGCGCGTCATGCGTGCCTTTCTCTTCAATAGACCCGTCTATGATGACAGCTATCTGGTCAGCGTTACGGATGGTGCTCAGCCTGTGGGCAATGATGATAGTCGTCCGCTTTCTTATTGAAATGAGCTTATCAAGCGCCGTCTGGACGATCCTTTCGCTCTCATTATCCAAAGCTGAACTTGCCTCGTCCAGTAGTAGGATAGCCGGGTCTCTGATGATGGCACGAGCGATGGCAATCCGCTGCTTTTGACCTGGAAAGAGGGAAAAGACCATCGAGAGAGAGAATGGCCGCCCAGTCAGTGGCGATATAATCCCTCATTTCCCTGTTTTCAGCGCCCTCTCCCACTCAGTTTGACATTCTATACGGCACAGTTATTCCTATTCTCTCTCTCTCTCCCCCTCTCTCTCCTATATCTCTCTCTGTCCCTCTCTCCCCCTCTCTCTCTCCCTCTTTCTCTTCATCTCTCAGTCCCTCTTTTCCTTTTTCTCTCGCTCGTAGCTCTCTTTTACCTCCAGACAGCTGGATGCCCTTCTCCCCTGCAAGCGTGTCATATCCTCTGGGGAACCCTCTGATAAAGTTATGGGCATTACTCAGCTGAGCAGCGTCTTCCACTTCCTGATCCGACGCGTCAGGCCGCCCATAGCGGATGTTCTCTCTGATCGAAGTGTCAAACAGGACAGGCTCCTGTCCAACCAAGCCGATCTGTCTCCTTAACCAGCTGACATTAAGCTGCTCTATGTCCCGTCCATCGAGCCGTATAGAGCCCTTATCTGCTGCATAGAAACGAAGAAGAAGGCTGATGATTGTGCTCTTTCCTCCCCCGCTTGCCCCGACTAGCGCCACTTTCTGCCCGGGCTCTATGGAAAGACAGTAGTCGCGAAGAATGGGCACAGAGGGCCGCGATGGATAGCGAAAGCTAACGTTCTTGAACTCTATCAGCCCATCGCAGTGATCAGGCTTCTCCCCTTCTTCTGACGCAGCATCAACCTTAGGCTTTCGTCTCAAAACAGCTTGCACGGCTGCAAAGGCGCCTCTTGCCTGCGCCACGGCTGCGATATTCGGCGACGCTTGGCCCAAAGACATAGTGCCAACCATGATAGCAAAGAAGACAGTGAAGACTTGTCCCGGAGAAGAAATCTGCTCATTTCCTTCTGAGACAAGCTTTCCTCCGTACCACATGCCAAGGGAATAGGTGGCAAAGATGGTGGAGAGAGTGAGACCTACGCCCATCGCTTGCGTGACGCCTCCCTGCAACATCACTTTCTCTGCCTCTACCACTAGATGAGCAAAGCGTCCAGCTGCTGCCTGTTCTCCTCCAAAAGACGCCACTGTCCGGATGGCGGAGAAGGTTTCATCTGCAACGCCTCCAGCCTGACCAAAGGAGAGAGAGAGTCAACAAAGAGAAAAGAGAGAGAGGGTGTCTGAGAGAGATATGCGAGGTGATATATAAGAGAGCTCCTTTGACAGAGGCCGTCCTCCACGGATAAAGTAAAGAGAAGGGAGAAAAGAGGAGAGAGAAAGCAAAGAAGGGCAAAGAGAGAACGGACAAAGTAAGAGAGAGAGAGAGAGACAAAGAAGAAGGAGAGACAGACTGAGAGAGAGAGTGGGAAGCGAAGAGAAAGAGCTGAAGCAGAGAGACGGAGAGAGAGAGAGAGAGAGACGGTCCTACCTTGGCATAAGCTCTTTGTCCCTCAATGGCCAGCCTCTGGATCTTCTTGAAGAGAATGGAGACTGAGCCTCCCAGGACGGGGATGGACGTACACATCACCAGCGCCAGCAGCCAGCCCTTGGCCAGCCCCACAGCCAAACCAGAGAAGAAACCAGCGGAGAAGCGAAGCAGGTCACCAAGCTTCTCTCCTATTCCTTCCTGGATAATGATGGTGTCTCTGAAAGGGAAAAGAGGAGTGGGGACGGCGAGAGAGAAAGGGAGGAAAAGGAGAGAGAGGGGATTAGAAGGGGAAAGACGGGGATAAGGGATGAAAAGAGAGATAGGATGGAGATGTCAATAGGGAGAGAGAGGTTGATAGAGAAGAGCGAAAGAGAGAGACAGACAGAGAGACAGACAGAGAGAGAGAGAGAGAGAGAAAGAGAGGAAGAGAGATAGGCACAGAGAGACAGAGAGACAGGAATGAGAGAAGGGAGAGGAAAGGAGAGGATAGGTTTAGGTTGGCAAGGAGAAAGTAAAGGAAGAGGTAGGCTGCCGGGAACCATGGATGCGTTTTCAATTTTTAACCTTCTCTCTTCCTAGTTCTCTCTCTCTCTCTCTCTCTCTCTCTCT
>FLMG01001552.1:5094-28418 GCA_900088475.1 Hyphochytrium catenoides
CTTCTTCGGCCATCTATACTTGCATCGTCAGCGCCACTTAGTGAGACCAGCAGTGTGCCTAGAACTTGATCAGCCAATATACTCGCGGGCCCCTTCCACAACCGCACTAGATTGACTGGCCTTTCTCCTTTTTGCTTTCATGGCGGACGACATCCCAGGTGCGCATCCGTAACCTGAGTTCCTGTCATCTGCTCGTAGTCACCCGTTGCCACTTAGGTTTAAGCTCCGGAAAGGCACGGCGAAGAGTGCACTCTTCTCGAAGCCCTAAGGCGGAGGCTCATGAGACCAGGTGAGGAAGTCAACCATATATATGACTTCACCTTTCCGGACGGCGGAGTAATTATGAGATCAGCCGCGACAGTGTCTCAAGCACAAGGAGCGAGTCGGACGATACTCGATCTAGACAAAGCTCCATGTCCAGCGACGATGGTGACCCGCCTACACAACGCGATTCTGGCAAGGAACGCACTGCCCATAGACGCAAACGGAGGTAACTGGTCGAACAGAGGTGTTGATGTCATCACTCTTCTTGGTATTCATGTTCATCACCCTCTAGGTCCAGAGGCCGAACCCATGGGCCACCAGGTCTCACAGGCTGGAAGACGGGGCTTACGATCTTAATGACGGTGGCATTTGTCGGCTTTGGTCTCACTTTGCTAGCAGATATGATGACAAATGACCCAGTAAGCCTCTCGCCTTTTGAGTTTCCTCCAGGCTCTCAACCTACTCACATCTTTCGACAGCAATTGGAGAACCTCTCCCTTGTGCTGCATATACTATCTTCCGTATTGCTGTTCGCAGCAATTCCGCTGACACATTTTAGCGGCTCGCAGCACCACAGAGACTGGAAGGTGTACCAGCCTTTCAAGGGTGGACCCGGGTATGGAGTCCTTCTTATTGCGTTTGCGTAAATAGACCATGATGCTGACCTAGCCGCTGTTCAGGTTTATCTTGTTGCAGGCCTTGAGCTGGATGTTTTACTCATTGGCAGTTCTTCTATCTGTCGCTACCCTCTCGAGTTGGTATGGCATGTTTACCAAGGCCTTTGGGTTGATCACGTCTTGGGGCGTAATGGGCTTGATTTCTCAGGTGCCTATGTAGTCCAGGCTCAGAAAGGGACATTGGGTACTGATGCTTTCGCCACTAGGTCTTTATGGTGACGTCAATTTTGACGTATGAGTCACCGAAGCTCCTCCGGCGAGCCTCGAAGATAGGACATGCCGTCCAGCATGGTACGGCTCACATCTCAATCCGGGAAAGTCGTGGTAAACTAACAAAAGCGTCTGTGATTTGCTATAGGTGTGGAGGGCTTTCTTTCCATGAACGTTGGACTTGCTGTGTGCGGCGTCTTTCTGGCCGTATTGTCAGAAGCTATGGTGACCCGGCATCCGATCTTCGCCATTGTGTCAGGTAAAGCTCTCACTTCCTAGGTGCTGCGCGCCTACGGAAATATCTTGTTGCTGTGGATCTCACTAATGCTTCCCTGTTCATTGTGCAGGAGTAACGGCCATCGCGTTCTTTGCCATCTCCATTTTCACAACGTACGGGGTCGGCGGTAGGATTGTACATAGGAAATGGACGTTTTACCAGCCCTTTGTGGGCGGTGCTAAATTTGTACTGCTACAGGTAACTTCTGCATTCGTTCTCCTTGGAGTAAGGCACGAGACTCAATTGCTTACGACTACTGCAGGTCTTCACCTGGATCATGTTTGCCGTCAGCATACTGATGCAGTTTGTCTTCATCGTGGCCACGTATGCGTTCGGTATGATAACCCAGAATGCCGGAAGACCACATCAACCTTATCTTACATCCCGTTCCTGTGTAATTATAGGGTTTGAAGTATTTGTGGGCATCACGGCCGTTGCAGGAGGGGCTTGTCTGCTGGCAGAGATATTGATGGTGCTATCATTGTCCTTTTATAAAGCCGACTCCGTGGAGCGAACGCGCAGCTGGCTCTCCCGCAGTGTGGGGTCCATGCATGCACTGTTGTTAGTGACAGCATGTACGTCAGCGTCATGCTCTTTCGTAAATGGAGACTCAAAAACTAACCTGATGTCTTTGCCTACAAAATCCCCTGCCGCTGCTCATCAAACAGTCGTCAACCTACAGTTCATTCCCTTCCTTGTCATTTGGCTGCCTTTCGTACTGCTGCTACCTCCTGTGGACGCGTTACGTTGCTATTTCACAACTTGCATTAGCATCTCTTCGTTCATCATAGCATCGGCCTTGCTTAATCACGTGGTCAGTGCCCATAGAGCGAGAAGCATTATTTGGTGAGAAACAAGTGTACCTGGTATAATCTCACCTGCATGGGTACTTCTTTTCTCTATTGGACAGAGAGCCCGAAGCACTACAGATACAAGGAAGGCGGATTGGGGCTGGCTCCAATATCTCGGGCTCATGCTGGCTACGAACAGGTGGGCAAGGCGTCATTGTGCTTGTCCTCTCTCGCACAGGCCTAACGCGCGTCACATCCCTATAGTGCCCCAATTTTAGTGGGAGCGCTTTTATTGGACAACTTGCAGGCTAGAGCGACGCTGGCAACTTCTACTATGCTCTATCACATCTACATCTTCACCACCTTCAAGGGGAATCCCTCCGAAACAGGAATTCGGCGGGATGTTAGGATTCAGGAGAAATCCTTTATCTTCGACGAGATCTGCACTTACTTTGGCGGTAGGAAGCAACCTTCGTTCACCAAAGGTTCTTGTTCCTTCCGAGAGCTAACGCTTCTCAGGCAGGGTGATTAGAACCGAACCCCTGGACCCTTCGAAGACCTATGTGATGGGCTTTCATCCTCATGGAGTAGTGCCCGTCACGCTCATCTGGCTTCCCTTTACAAGGCAGTGGAAGGAGCTCTTCCCAAATCTTATCATTAGTCCCTTGACAGCCTCTGTGCTCCACTACGTAAGTGTGCTGTTGAGAGGAGGTCTACCCTGATTTGCTGAATGGATTCACCCTTGTTTGCAGATCCCCCTGCTCCGAGACGTCTTACAGAAGTTTGGCTCACGAGAAGTCACACGAGACGCCATTAAGCATTGCCTCTCCCAAGAGCAGACGGTTCTGTTGGTCCCAGGTAGAGCTGATATGAGAGAAGACTTTCATGTGCCTTGGCGTCACCCTAATCAATGTGGGTGGTATGTTGGCGCTGCCACTCTCTCTAGGTGGCCAAGCAGAGATGATTCTGTCTCAGTCCAAGAGTAAACAGCTCAAACTGTACACGTCACACAAAGGTTTCATACGCCAAGCGCTGCACAATGGGGCTGCAGTTGTCCCAATATTATCATTTGGCGAGACGGAGACGTTAGACAACATTCCAGCCAGCAAGTGTCAGCGGTACATTAGCTAATCATGCCTATATTCCGGCCAGGTTGTTCGGCCATGACTTAAGATGGCAGCAACTAACCCTGATTGACAGGTGGTTTATTCGCCGATTCGGTTTACCTGTCCCACACTATCCTTACGGGCGGCTTTTCTTACCCATTCCGCGACGAACGCCCATTACGGTTGTGGTTGGACGACCAATTGACATGAAATCCAAGAAAGATGTCACTCCCGAAGACATCGATGTACGTCTCAACTGGCCTAGCAAAGGGCAGATGAAGAGAACTGACCAATCCTTTTTTGAATTACCGCTTTTTTAATGGTCATACAGGAGGTTCATGCGCTCTATTGGGCACATATTAAGGAGCTATTTGAAGCTCACAAGGCAGACGCAGGATTCCCAGATCTGGAGCTCGTGCTGGTTGGGCACTGAGGTCTGAGGTGGTACCGGAGGGCAAGCCAATAGGTTTTCTTCTAACTTTCTATTTATTGAAAGATGACAAAGCTTCCAAACGCTGCCGTAGCTGAGATGTTTCTGGGTACTGGTCCCAGACCGCCGCGACCCTGCTTCTCGCTGATTTTACCCTGTCCGGCACATTTCTCTTGAACGCTACCTCCAGTTGCTGTTATAAAGAGTGCACAAAGTGAGCAAGAAGACGGTAGATTACCTCCATAAATTATACCTGCCAATTACTGGGATGATACATTGCCATGAAGCGCAATGTCACCAAATCTTTCCACTTTGCTAGCTGAGAGAGCCAGACATCCTCTGCCCGGTTACATTTGCCTTTGCAGAAAAAATGTTATCATACGTAGCAATGCTGTGACTATATTTCGCCAGCGGTACCTTCTAGAGCTGCAGCAGCCGTTTCTTGGAGTTCATCGTAGTCATCAGACAGATCCAAAGAACAGCATAGTGATTGATAGAAGTGACAGCCAAAAGGTGGCAGGTCAGAGTTCCAGGTTAGTAGTGCTGAACGAACTTCTGTTGGAAGAGTGTCAGGCACTTCCTCCCCGCCGGGCAGATCACCCTTAATTTCATAGGAATGCGCGGTGGGGCTCAATGTTGCAGTCCCTAACATTGAGCATTAGGACTCAGAGATTTGAAGGCCAAACACAGGGATAGGGGCCCCACCGATTGAGGCATTCCGTAGCTTGGCTGTCAATAAGAGGATATCGCGGTCCGTAGAGTGCTGCAATAAATCGATCGCTGAGAGTCCTGCCTGTCGTCCCATTAGAAACTTTTCACTTGTAGCATAGTCCATGTACGAGATTGCCGTACCTTGTTTTGCTGCCAAGGGTCAGCATTTGTTCCCTCAAAGCTATCAACAAGCAACTCCACCATCTTGGCGGTCACTCTTGGGTTGCCACAGAGTCTATGGAAGGCGGTGGAGCCAATCTGCCGATCCGTTTCATTGAGACAGATAGCAGGTAAAGCCTCAGAGTGGAACCGGTATTACTTACATCATCCAAGATATGAGGTCCTGCGCCTTTGCTCATGAAAAGTGCAAGACACTCCAAGGACACTTGCTCTGATTCGCAAAAATAGTGCAGAGGTGTCGCTTCGAACTGTAGACAAAGGATGGGTTAAACGCTTCCCCAGAACAAAGGCAGCACCAGCAGCAAAAGAAGTGGCGGTGCGCCGGCAGGAGAATAACAAGTGTCACCACACCGAAAGCTCCCCAACGACGCCCACCTTGTTCTTTGCATTTGGATTGGACTCTGCACTTAGCAGGACCTGCAGCAGTCGTAGGCTGGCAGAAGAGTTCAAACATGCGTAGTGTAGAGCAGTGTTACCGTCCTATCGCGTCAGAGATAGGAACTTCATAAGTGGGACACGGCACAGAAACATGCAAAGAAGAGAAGATTACCTTGTCTGCCCTGTTCACGGCATCTTTACCTTGACGATGGCGGATCAGAAGCTGAACTATTGAAGCGCTGACATGCGGGTTCTCGCAAATTAAATGAATTGGGGTCTTTTGGTTGTTCTGTACCCAAATTGAGGGGAAGGGAGAACAACATGAGGCGTGCTGGCGAGGAATATCATTAGGACGAATGTCGCACCTGAGTAGATCTACTCGGATCGGCCCCCGCGTCGAGACAGATCCCAACGAGCTCTTCTGTGACGGAGGGGTTCTGACAAAGGATGTGAAGCGGAGTAGCCCCAGTCTGCTGTGGTCGTTAGGCTAGCTGCACTAGGAAACAATTCTCTGATGAGAGTGCCAAACCTCGTCTACTGCGCCAAGATCGGCTCCAGCCTTCAACAACAGCTTCAAGCTCTCAACGTGCACATGTACTTCGCGATTATGGCATAAATAGTGTAGTGGAGTCCAACCATCCTGCCTTATTAGGTCAGAGTGATCGAGGCTCACGGCAGAGAAGAGAGGAACACCTACGAGCTTCTCTCGAACATCTGTTACTGATCTCGTCAGCTCCCCCTCCAGTGCTCGAGGATTGCAGTCACCTTGCAGCAAAGCCCAGATCTGGCTCACCAAAGGTCAGAGTAGAAAAGGGTACTGTCACGTGTTTGGTCTCCCTTGTGGTCCTGGTAAAGCTGCGCACTACTTTACCTTACTCTCGGGTTGCCTGGCGCTTGAGCTCCCAGCGGCGCTAAAAGGAATCATATTCTTCCCTTGACCTTCGTTGAATGGCTCTTCAAAGCTTCCAAAGCTTCACTCCATCGACAGACATTGACCTTACGCTTGTTCACGAAGATTCTGTTGGTCCTGTTGGTGCCGTGTCCCAAGCTAATGGAGTGAGGAAGTGGTATCTTTCTTGCGTTGGATCCATCAGCAGCTGCTGCTTCTGCGCCTTGCTCGGACAGTTCCGATCTTTCCGTTTCTGGTTTGGTCATAGGCACGAACTGCTATATTCGATACAAGTACAAATTCTTTGACCAACACATGCATACTGTAGAGTCATAGAGAGAGTCCGTCCCTTGCTCAAGGGTAGAAAATACGAAAATACCACTTCGGCCTCCCCATTATTATGATGGGCTGGGTTTAGAGGCCACGGCATACTAATTTCGCCCTGTGTCAAATAAGACTGTTGTTTGACGCTGTCTCGTGGGACAAGCAGCAACATTCATAGACCCGATTGTTCTTGGCTGTGTGAATCAACAGCGATATTTCACATCAGACGAGACAATTCTCCTCCCTTCCTGACCGTTATAACTAGTCCGGCAAACATGCTGTCGCTTGAGTTCCCGCCACTGCCCGCCTTTCCCTCCAAAACCCATCCTCACAAACAGTTCTTCGGTTAGCGCGGCCCTGCTTGTTGCTCCTTCTTCTGCCGCGCCCTTTAGCCCCAGTCTCACACGCAGATTTTCAAAACATGCGTTGGCCGTTGAAGAAGAGCCTGTGTGTGACCTAGGCGAAGCCTCTGCAAGGAAAGCGCGTGTCTAACAGATCCAGCTTCCAAGACAACTAGGAGTGATAATTTGTAACGTTGCTATGTTTGCCCTCAGATAGTCTAATCGGGTGACCGGACTCAACCGTGGATGCGGATACCAGAATTCGTCCGAAGACTTCAACCTTATGAGAGCTGCGAGATCTTCAGTCTGGAAGCAATCCTAAGACATCAGCTTTTAAGAGCTGGGGCTACCTTGAAGGCCAGGGCATTCTCGACGCCTAGCAGTCGGACATATGGAGCGATACCTCATAGAGGACTCCGTGCGGAATCAAGGAACTTTCATCCAGGGACTGGGTGATGTTGGCGAGAAGGATTACCAGGCGCCTTCAAAGACCCACACCGCAGCTTCAACTTGCAGCACTAACACTTCAGAACGGTCCTTTTGCCATCGCAGGCTTATGTTCTGCCCTGAGACCGAAACCGTCTATGGTCACTCTCCCTTAAAGGCTTTTTCTGGTCAGCAAATTCCGGTACCGAGTCCACCGCCGATCAGACGTGCCCAGAGAATGCGAAGTCTCCGGACGCGTGCGTTAGAAGTTAGGTCAAAGCGTGCCGGTGCCTCACCTCGTTCGAAGTCATCATCGTCGTCTTCGGAAGAGGTCACAAGCCAAACATCGTTTCCACATTCCCCGCTGGCGCTCCATCCAGCATCGGCACATTCAAAAGTTCAGGAGCAGTCCCTAGGGAGATTGTCTCCAAGAGGTATCCGAAGCCAGACTACTATTTATCTGTCCGTTCTTCTGAATATAGCCATGTCTCGCGGCACCTGCAGGAGAACTTATAAAACGTCAGGAGGAGAAAATTCCAGTCGAAGAAGGTGCTCAGATTGAGCCAAGCGTTATGCAGCAGTCTGCATCTATCTGTGGAAGTCCTCGCGGCCCTGATCGAACTGTTTGGTCGAAATCGGCCACCAAAGGAGGAGCGATAATGTCAAAGTCTGCTTCTAAGGGCCGCAGAATGCTGGCACTGCATGAGACTCGAGAAATAGATACATTGAAACGGCTTCTCATGGAGGAGAAGCACAGAAGGCGGAAGATTGAGAAAGAGCAAAAGGTAGATGAGCTTTGGAAGACCATTCCTTAGGGCTGGGAGTCTCACTTCCCGTTTTCTCCGCAGGACTTTATCACAGAGGCGTCTGCAGAGATTGCCAGGCTTTTTGAAACGATTGAAGCTTACTTTCTCGAGAGCATGGAAGGACATTGCCGTTTATTACTTAAAGAGTTTGAGGGAAGAGTCAAGAGTCACCGCGGGCGCCTAGAGAGGCTCATAACAACGGGTAGGCTACGCACTGAGCCGTAACTCTTCGCTTCCCTCTTGTCTAACCCGTCGAACTTTCTTTGCTAGCTTATGCCACGGGGGAGCACAGAGAGCGTTGCAACCCGTTTGAGAATCGACTTGACATGATTCACTTCCCTAGATTTGAAGACTCCTTGCAGAGCCGACAGGGCGAGAGCCGACAGGGTGCGAGCCAAAGTAGTCCGCAGACTAGTCACGATCTTGAAGAGTTCGAGGCAGAATGGAGGGGCAAATTGCCTGAGCTGTCTCCTCTGGATCTCAGCATTGAGACACTGTCTGCAATAAACCCTACGGACTTTCCAGCAGACACCATAGAGCAAGCCTGGTTGGCAGATGAGGAAGATGAGGTGATAGTTGAGGAGTGCAACAGACAGCGGTTTCCAGAGAGGAGATCAGTGGATCCTGCAGAAGCCTTCTTCTTAGACTCTGTGGCATTACGTGCGTTGGCCACTCCTATCAAACCCCAGAATGGTCCTCAGGTCTGAAAGATTGAGTCGGGTGTTTACGACCGAGACGGATTATACCTGACTCCTTGCTGATATGACTTCTCTAGGGCACTCTGACACCTTCTCGTCGACTGCCGTTGTCGCCGTGTATGAGCCACAAGCAGTCGTACAGTGACAAGGAGAATAGAACTCCTGTTCGGTCTCGCTCTTTCTCAGCCCAGGGTCAAGATTTTCAGTCTCCATCCCTCCATTTTGGAGACTACTCTCCCATTTCCTTCTCGTCTCAGGTAATAGAGTCCAAATCTGAATTGTTGGCGGTCTTATTGCTCAGGGATATTGACCTCGTTACTTTCCTCGCTGCTCAGCCTGTTGAACCTGGAAAGCATGACAACCGCAGACGGCAAAGAAAGCGACCACCGGAAGTGTCTTCCCCGATGCTTCTGCGTCCACTCTTGGAGGACTTGGCTCTCTGTGAGGCGGAAGAACCCCAATCTAATCAGGAGGAGTCCTCCTTCCTGGAATCCGTCTTGTACGCTGACGGCGATGTATAATAGAGAAAGAAGAATGGCTTCTTTTGTTTGTAGAGGAGGTCAATCAGTACCATTAGTATCCACTCAGACAGGGAAAGCGGTCTCAAGCCGAATGTAGGGCTACGAAGTTCAGTGTATAATTAGGATACCGTGCTTCACGTTATATGTATATACATAGAGAAGCTCCACAAGGATAAATAATCGATCAAACTGCTGCGTCACTGTAGGTGAAAATATCTATACAGGCCACCAGAAGATGGCGAGGTTAGGTTAGTATACGGCTATGAGGGAGAACCAAATGGGAGAAGAAGCAGAAGAGAAAGGCAGGGAACTAGCTAGCCTAGAGTGCTTGTCGCCCTGGTACTGTTTTCCTTCGCTTGCTCTAGCACTGCTTGTGAGATGGTGTGGGCGTACAGATTGCTCTCGATTTTCTTTATCCGCTGTGCCTCTTTCCTAGTTCGTTCCTTCGCGGCTATCGCTTTCTTTTGCTGGTCTTGAGCGAACACCTACAAGGAAATGGATTTGGTAGGATTGATGGCGAGCAGAAAGAATTAGATTGTATGCCAAAGCACGGGCCGGACATGACGTCTCTCTCTTTGCAGAATGGAAGCGACTCACCTTTTCCTTTGTCTCTGTCTTCAACCTCTTCACCTCCTCCAATTTGCGAGCAAGCTCCTTCTGTTTGACTAGTGCTTCCTTCTGCATATTCTCCTTCCGTTGCTGCTTGGCGACTTTCTTCACTTCCTCGTACTTCTGAACCTCCTCTTTTGCATATGCTTGCCTCTTCTTAACTTCTCTTTCCGCACCAAGGAGCTGCTGCTCAAAGTGAAGCTCCTCAACTTGGCTCTTAGCTGCGCCTAAAAATCTCCTTTGATTTGCAACCCGCTGTTCTTCACGTTGTAGTGCCTAGGAGACGAGCAACCTTGAGAAAAAGGGGACCAAATGAAGTGGCTAACGTCGTCGAAGGACTGACCTCCACCTCGTCTTCCTGTTGCTTACGGTGCTCTTTGATCTTACTGGCCACCTTGATGACGTTAGACTTCCTTATTTCTTCATGTGCTGCCTTTGCTAACTCTTCCGCGGACCGACGGCGTTCTCTAGCTTCGAGCTTTGCCTTCGTGTTTGCAGCTGTCAAAGTTAACTGCGGTAAGCTAGCAAGAACGGGAAAGCGGCGGTAGACTCAGTGAACCTAAGAAGGTAGAGCCTCACCTCTAATTCTGGCAATATTGACTATACGGTTTCTGAGGTCGTTCTCCTTATCGGCTTTGGAAGATAAGATATCCTGCCTTCTGTCTTCTTCTTGCTTGGCCTGAGCTCTTTTGTTCATGTCCAGGCGCTCCTTAAGCTCTATGAGTGACATTTCCTCCAGAAGTCCGATGCCCGAGCTTGTGGTTGGGTCGAAGACGTTCACTTGCTCTCTAGGAGCACGCTCCAGAGCCCGGATCTGGCGGATCAAATCTTCACGCCGTTCCTGCATATCGTAACTAATGTGAGGAACAGTAGGAGGCGTGTGTAGGCAATGTTCGGGATGGGTCCCTGCCAAGGGAAGAAAGGACCGTTCTCTTTAGTTGATTTACAAGTGGCCCTACCTGCTCTAGTTTATCTTCTGCCAGCTTTCTCTCCCAGTCTTCCACTTTTTTTGCTTTGAGGTCTTCAACTGCCTTCTGACGCTCTGCTAGAACTTTTTCTTCCGCAACTCGCGGAGCCACCTGCCGCTCCTGCTCGATGCGAAAGAGAAAGATTCGTAAGTCAGGCCCGTCGGGGCTCGTTAATCCTAACAGGAACGAGTCGTCCATTGACCAACCTCCTTCAACTCCTGAGCTATCTGCCTCTTCTGTTGCTCTTCGGCCTCCTTCTCTAGCTGCAGCTGCTCTAACATCGTCTTTGACATCTCCTTCATCTGCAGCGCTAGTTCTCGGTTCTCCTCTTTAGCGCGCAAGCTGAAGCGACGGAGAGGCCGTGATTCATTCATGTAAAACGCTATGGAGGTGACCTTAACCAAGCTACGACGACGAGCGTTTACCTTGCTTCTAATGCCAGCTGTTGCGTCATCGCCATCTCGACCCTCCGGCGTTCTACCTCTGAAAGCTTGGAGAGTTCGTCTCTCTCCCTCATTTCCGTTTGCCACCGGTAGTAGTCGGTAGAGTCTCTTAAATCTGCCTCGTAAGACTGACGCAGATGAGCAGACCCCACGTAGAGAAGGAAGCGGAGGGTGGATCAATGAACTTGCTTTACGGTCTCCTGCACGTAACATTTCACACCTTGAGAATCTTGGTCTCCTGTTCCTGTTTCTTCTTGAAAAGAGCATCTTCTCGGAGAATGGCCGCAGCGTTCATCTTTATGGGAGCTGGCGCATCGAAAGTAGGCGGCTACAGAAGAACGGATAGGCACCAAGCACCTAATCAGGAACGCAGGGAGGGAGCGCAGGAAGTAGGGGAAGCCCACTTACTGCTTTGGCCTTAAACTTAAACTTTAGCTCCTTTAACCTCTCTGATTCTACCTCGGCCTTGACAATGTCGAGCGTCGAACGGGTCGGATGGAGCTTGAATTCTGCCTCCGGAGAGTCGTATTTCTTAAAAGTCTATGGACCCGTGGACGTTTGATGCGGTCAACAGAGTTAACAAGCCGTCGGAAGAAGAAAAAAAAAGGTGAACGGTAGTACCTCTTCTTTCACCTTCGCTCTCCGCTTCTCATCAGCCTCCTCTATATCTTGCAGCGTCAGACGATTAAAGTTTGGAGGCTGGGAGAAGACAATTGTTAAGAAAGAGCAGTTCGTTGGGAGGAACGAAGAAATTTGTGCAAGGAAACAGATGGCTAACAGTCTGTATAATCTAAGCGCTTTCAGATAGCACTCACGGGCTCCACTTTGATCTCCTGCGGGATGCGTATGGGCTCAGGGATTTTCATCGGCTTGGGCTTCGTTAAGTTCGGTGCCACAGGTTGGGTGAGTACCTGCCAGCAGCAAAGCAATATGCTCAACAGCGGAACACAAGGCATCCGCGGGTGGTCTGTCACTGACCTTCTTGGTCTTCTGGGGGGTAGAGTGAGAGCTCCCGCCAACCGTAACGCCAAAAGCTAGCTTTTGCAGTGAGCGAAGCAGCTTGTCCATATCATCTGAGATTGAGACTAAAGTGCCAATGATGGTCTCCTAATATCAAGAGAACAAGGTGCAGCAGTTACGAGGGATAATGGGTTAGGGATAGCCATGCGGTAAGGAGAGAAGCGGTAGAGTTCAGCTCACATCTATAAACTGAGGGTCCAATATCTGAATCCATTCCGCTCTAAGTTGACCTCGCAACTTGTCCATGTTGTTGACGTAGGAGAGCAGAGTATGAGTCTTCACTGGGTCCTCTGCTTGGACGAAAATAGTGAACCGCTGCAGACGATACATGCGGAGTATTAGGTATAAAGACATATGATGAGGGTATGGGAAGGAATTGAGGATATCAGACTAGTACCTCTCAGTAGCACGTACGAAAAGAACAAGCAGATGTTGCTGATGTAAGGGCCGCTGTAACTTACCTCAAACCCAAGCTCCTTGACACGGAACAGCGCGAGGTAGCTCAGAATGAGGTAGCGGGTATAGTCCCCTCTGGCTGCGGAAGAGGAATTGTCGCTATAGAAGTTGGTCAAGAAAACCTGGAGAGCAAGGTCACATCATCCTTTCTCAATCTCCTGGTCTTTGCCTCACAGTTAATACAGGCGTGCACGTACCTTCAGAAACTTTCGATAGCGAACGCAGCCGTAGAAGACTTGCTGGACAAATACTTTGTCATAGTCCCGATCCTAACATCAAAGAGTAGGAAGCATAAGAGACATTTTCAGATAAAGAAAGGAGCTTCGCTTTATGGAATGGTTCAAGCACTACCTACCGCATTGATGTCTCCTAACATGTCCGACACATACGCATCTACCGTCGTCACCGACGGGTTGAACCCCTTCAGAAGCCCCTCCACTCGATCCAGCAGTTCCTTCGGACTCATCTCTTCCATGACTCCCTCTATGTGTAGTCCTACCTTCCTAGACTTCGTTAAACTCCTATCATTTCAACCCTTCTCACTAGCCCGACACATGCTTCCCGTTGCGCAGATTCTCCGCCTCGCCCGAAGTGCATAATCGGTGTTCTCATATCATCCTCTTCTTCTTTCGTGGCTGAGACGCGCGGCTGGGCTGCGGCGCTGCAGTAGGCACAGCTGTGGCTGTGATGATGATGGAGACGGGAACAAGCTTTGATCTTTGTCTCCCAGGTCGCGACGATGAACGGACTTCGCATGGGGGGCGTTACAAACCAAGAGGACGATTTCAAAATGTAAAATGACAATGGCACAACCCAAAGACCACTCTTTGACTGTTATAGTTCTGCTGAGAGGTTTGTCTTATTACAGTCTCGGCCCAGAAAGAAGGTGAAGACAACCAAAAACAGAGATTCTAGCATTGAGTGAGTGTCTTGCCTTGCATCGCCATCGTCTCGTCCGGATTGACCCGGAGCAAGGCAGATCAGGCAGTCTTCACTCTCCGCAGGAGCGCGCGATAGTGCAGATTTATAGCAGAGAGACCGTGTGGCGTGGAGAAGATGACGGGAGGAAGGCTTTCGGTTGTGGAGGTCCACAGAGTGACGGCCATTTTGGAGGACACTGTTGAGAAGCTCTCCTTTCTGGCAAGGTGAAGCAGACTCTTACTCCATTCTTAACGCTATCGGAGTTACTAGGTCTTACGAGTTGATCTGCTTTCCTCTACCAGCATCAAGCCTGACATTGTTCAGCATCGTGATGAGCTTTCGAAAGTGGTTGGGGATGAAATATCCAGGATCATTCAGGAGCAAAGGGCGCTGGAGATTCGGTACGAGCATCTCACGAAGGAGAGAGGCGATCTGAAAGTAAGCATGGTTAACTCATGAACTTTGATGACAGTGTTAAGTTCGCTACTTTCTTAGGGCCTTGCCAACAAATCGCGATATAAAGAAAATCAAAATGAGCTACGAGAGGTCAGTCGCTCTCTCCGAGAGTCTACCAAGAATCTCTGCAAGAGTCTGCGGGTAAGATGATTGATTCCCAGCGCAATGGCTGCAGGAATAGGAGCGACGTAGGACATAACATCACCTTCTCTCAGGATAACCCGAACATTAGCGTGAACTTAATGAAGATCCAGCATGAGCGCTCTGCTCTGGAAAATCTGCTTAGCAACACTGTCCAGGAGCTGAAGCAGACAGGACAGTACGATGGACTCCGGCAGCACCTTCAGGAGGCGCAGACAGCTTATGACAAGGTAAGATGTACTTTCAAGGAACCACTCTCAGCCTTCAACGTGCTCATGACGGTGAATAGGTCGCAGATGTGGTCCGCAAGGAGAAGGAGGCGTCCGCGATGGTGAAGAAGCTTGATGAAGGTGTATCACCTCCTCAAACCCCTGTCTTTTTATGGCAGAGAGAATTGCTAAACGTAGATTCTCTTTTCCTGTGTCTTCCCAGAACTGAAGGTTGAAAAAGCGACGTACAAAAAAGAGATGGAGGACTTGCAAGCCACTATCGCAAAGCTCAAAGAAGAGCTCAAGCAGCTCAAGGTAAGAACTTTTGAAGGAGCTGTTCTTCATTCTATGAGCTAACTATTCAGTCTTTTAGTCCGACACAGTGTTCAACCTCACTTACCACAAGAGCAACGCTCAAGCTAAGACGAATAACATTATAAGGGTTCACGAAAAGGTGAGAGATTCCTCGCCACGACAAGCTAAAAGGGGCTTCCTCTCATATCATAACATCTTCGGAATGTAATTTGGACAACGGTGTGCGGTATAAAGATTTCTCACCCTAGTTTGTTCTCTCAGGAGCTTTCAAGCGCCAAAGAGGAAATAGACTCTCTACAGCTGAAGAAAAAGCGTGAGGACGATGTTCATAGGAACACCGTCGAGTATTTGCAGAAGAAGCAGCAGGTGGAGACAATTAGCTCTGTGACTGTTATAGTCAAGGTGGTCACATCATCTGCTAACTTGTCTTATTTTGTTTGTGTCGTCCTCGATTTCAGCAACTCCTGGACGAGTGTGCTGGCTGGGGCGAGAAGTACCAGAATGATATAGAAGCGAAAGAGTTGGACCTAAATGATCTCTTAAAGGAGCGAGACCTCAACCTGGCGATCCTAGAGCAGCTCAAGAGCAAGCTAAGGGAGGTGCAAGCCAAAGACGGAGCCAAGGCGGTAAGATCCTCTAATCCCTTACATCATTATAGTCATAACCCTTTTGGTGCTTCGGGGTTGCAGCTGGAGCAGCAGCGAAAGCAGGAGCTACAGAGATTGAAGATTCTGGAGATGGAACGGCGCGACAAAGCAGCGCGAAAGATTCAGCATGAAGTGCGGAAGTTGCTTCGGACCAAGAAAAAGAGTGGCAGCGCCGGGTCTAAAGATAAAAAAAGCAAGAAAGGGGGCAGAAAGAAGAAGAAGTGATCAATCCACTTGCTTGATAGGCTTATTTATTCAATGCGCTTCAACCTCATCTGCAACGGTGTTAGAGATTCACTGCCTTTCATCTTGTTGAAGAAAATCACGCATGATGGAAGAAAGGATCCATGAGCGGTCCATGTCTGTCCACGGTGAAGGCTTAACGGTCAAGGGAGGAGAAGAGCTTGCCACAATCACTGGCCCTTCATCCGTATCGTAATTGTTCGGACTCACAGGGTTATCAACGCTCACTTCCTCACTGCTATCCCTACCTTCGCTCCTAAGTCTCTCCCTTACAGTCTCTGGAGTGGCAGGCTGCCGCTCTATCACATAGCAAACTCCTGAATCAAGCTGGAGTCGTAAAGCTTCATCAATCCCTGGCGCCGGTTTCCACAGTACGTGGTTACGGAAAAAGTTGAGTACCTTAGAGAACTCTCCGTGCCGCACCATATCACGACTGTCCGTGTGGAAGCAGGGAGGGATTGCAATGGATTCTATCTGTTCACCAGTTTCAGGCGCGTTGCCATCACTGTCCATCTTCTTTCCTGTATGCCAAACACTTGGAAAGTCACCCAGAAGACCGTACTTAAGGGTGAACCACTCTAAACCGCAGACGGGGAAGTGAAGAATGACTGGAGTTCTTGGGTCGGTGTGTGCCAGTTCCAGCTTGCCGTGCGTGACATCTTGTTCCTGAAGAAAGCGGTCGATGAAACGGGGGTCCGGTAAGGAAGTCACTGAGAGATTATGCTTTAGAGGCAATGAGGCATAGTTTTCTGTATGCGCATTGCTCGATGTGGTCATAGACTCGGCAATGTACCGCTCTCTCATTCGTCCAGCAATAGAGAATAAGCTACTGCGACTGTTTCCTGTCCAAACGGGATCCTCTTCCTGCTCCACTGTCGAGACAGCTCCTCCCCTGTGGAGGTATTTCTTAGTCCTAGTCCGATACAGTTCTTGATCTAATACTCGGGCCTGAGAGGCAGATAAGGATTGCCATCTATGTACACTTGCTGGGAGAACTAAAGGAGCGACCCGCACTGCCGCCTTGCCATTATCGTAGAACAGAAAGTACTGTCGCCTACGCGACCTCTGCCGCCAAACCTCAATTGCTTGGGCGACTGCAGGGGCAAGCGGAAGAAGAAGATGGTTGCGCTTGAAGAATCTAGCTTCGGAAAAGTAGTTTCTCATCGATAGTGATGAAGCCACGGCTTCGTCGTTGGCATAGATGCGCTGGAATACCTCCTCACGAGCATCAAGCTGGCGAAAGTGTTCGCGGACTGCATCTGCGGGGCTTTGATTCGACTCTGCTCCTACCGACGAAACCGGGTCCACGTCTGGCGGAAGATAGAAGAGCTCATCGCTGTCGATATGCAACAGCCATGGCCTAAGACGAAGTTCATTCGCCTTAGCTAGGCATAACCACAAAGCAGTCTCGGCGTTCAACTGCTGGCGCGCCACCACATCAGTGTCGACGATAGGTGCCAACTTGGGATAGAGGCGACAATAGCGGTGCTGCCATTTCCTAAGCGAAAGAGTGGACGAGATTATGCTCACTTTCCCAGATAAAATTGGTGCAATTGATACATCTTTCTCTGCAAGAGCAAGATGCGCCTTGAGCAATGGTAAGGTTTGATCATCGGGATCGTCGAAGAAGATATAAAGCTGATCAAAGCCAAGTCTCAGATGGTGGAAGATAAACTCCAACAGCACCTCACAGGCCGTTTCCGCTGATGGGATAGGAAACTGTTGTTGGGTTAGTGGAGGTGGCAATGCCTCTGATTGCGGAAGAAAGCGCACCGTGGAGACGAGAGCCAGAGAAAGTCCACACCTATCGGTAAAATCTTTCAAAAAATGTGGTGAAGACTCTGCGCGGGTTGCTGGGTTACTCATGCAGTTGAAATAAAGAGCTTAAAATCAGGGCAAGGGAGGAAGCACGGCTACAACGCCAGCGAAAGCCTACGACTTCTGAGTGAGCACATTAAAGTCCTGGACCTTTTAGACTTGGAGCTGCTGATCTCCGCTTCCCTGGTCCTTTCAAACTTCTGACAAGGACATTCTACCGATTCGTCCAGCCAAGTCTTCAGGTCCATCAGTTGACTTGGCTCTGGGTGACTAGTGTCTAAATAATGATGATGGCAACCACCACCGTCATGGCGCTCTGCTGGTCGCTACTCGGAAAAATCAAGCCAAAGCTTGGAGATTCCTACGTAGAGAGAATATGATGAGCCTCGTCAACGATGTGCGTTGTTCGATGACACCACAGTCTGTACTCAACAGCTACAGTATTCTTTCCTTATCCCGGAACGGGGATTATCGTATAAAGAATAATAAATAGGCCATCTCGATTTGTCTAGAATAGAGATTGTGAAGTGGACGTTAGCAGCTATAGGTTCAGTGGGCCAACTTGAAGAAGCCTCAGGTTTGGCACTCAGCACCGTGAAGATTCAAGAGATGCCAACCTCCATGATCGGGAAAGCAAGCCAGGGTCCGGTGCTGTGGCTGAGCTCAAGCTCAAGGTCTCGACTGTTGCGCCATCCGCGACAAAACGAGGGGCTTCCTTACGTAGCCCTTTTTCCCGCTCTCCCGCCTTAGTCTTTCCCAACAGTGCGCCCCATCGAGCTCACACCACTTCAACTCTTTCGAGAGCCCTTCGCATACTGCTGTCCATCTGCTCCCCCATCTTGAAGATCGTTAACTCTTCGCATGAGTTGATCGGCCAAGACAATAGCATTATAACACTGAAAGCCCTCCGTGACTGCTGGCCTCCATCAGCTTCTGGGGACAAGCAGATCGCGTGAAGCCCGGACTTGCCGTGGCACTCTGCTGTGGGCGTCATCTCGTTGCACTTGCCGCAAGCGGGAACTCAGATTTCGACGGAACGGATCTAGCCAGGAGAGATGGCTGATGTGAGTCATCCAAGTAGCCGATATCGTTTAACAATTGATAATTAACACATATCCTCTACAGGCTGTGGGCTATGCTGCTGCAGGTGCAGCGGCTGTCATTGTCGGATCGGCTTTTGTGCCGACCAAGCTCTATCCCACCTATGACGGTCTGTGGGCTCTTTGCCTTCTTGCTGTACTTCTCGTTTTTCTGGTTACGGTCTGTGGGCTCTCGCCTTTTTGCTGTTATCTCTTGCCTCTCCTGCTCTCACTTAAGTCTTCTCTTGTTTAATCACTTCCTGTCTTCAACTCATTTCTGGCTTGTTTCATTTTTCCTTCATCAGGGATGATATTCCAGTGGTTCATGGTGAGTAAGAACTGTCGAGGGGCCAGAACCGAAGAGTTAGTCTCACAGGCATTTACCATTTCCTCTAGTGCTCTGGGATCATGGGAGTAGGCGTCGTTTGGGGAGTTCTCAGCAACCACTGGGAGGGCCCACTCACAGCTACAGGTGCACTTCCTAGTCGTGCTTCTAGCCTAGAACTCTGCTTGCGCAACTACCTGGACCGAGTACCACCTGCGTTAATCAATCACCACATTCCCGCCCACTGACTACGTCGGCACTTGTTTTCTATTATGCCACGCTGTTTGACATAGGGCTTTACGTCTTCCCGCATGGGATTATTGGCGGTGCCGGATGGGCTCTAGCAAATGCGATGATCCCCACCGTGGTGAACTTCATTGGTCTATCTAAAGGCTTTATCTTCTGGAACAGCACCAAAATGCTAGTCTGTGCAGTAGTGCAGACTTTTGGTACGGATTGTGCCTTTCTTATTGTTGATCACAGCCGCTGTCCTGCCATCTAACGTCTCTTCTTCCCGACTTCTTCTCAGGCTTTTACGGCCTGACCCCGCGACCACCCTCCAATTGGTTCATTTTTCTCCTTGGTATGGCTCTAATTTTAGTAGCAATTGGGGTTTTTGGCGTTGTCAAGCCAACTTTATCCAAAGTGGCCGCCCAGAAAGCGAAGAACCTAGGTTCAGAGACACCGGTATGCGCCTATCGGTACTAATCCAACTTGCGGTTTAGCTTCGTTCAAGGTTAACCAAAACGTTACGAAGGAACTGTCGGAACCGCTGCTTAGCATTGGCTCGAAAGTAATACAATGTCCTTGTTGTCTTCTAACGTCATCCTATCGTAGGAGAGCTTACACACGGAACTGACGCGAACGTACGGTGCAACACCATCACTGGGGGATGATACTGGCCGGCGCCGCACGTCATCATCTACTACTGGACCACATGCCATCGATGTCCTTTCGGAACTACCGAACTTCGGTATGCGAACGTCTTTAGGATTCCGGTTAGGCATTATAGCTTACGATAAGACCGAACTGCCGGCATTGCGTTTTGCAATATACATAGGTCCTTATGAAATCAACGGACTGGTTCCACCGCCAAAGACTGACGATGAAGACGAGGCTGCAGCGCACAGAAGGTTCCTTATTGGGAGTAGTCTGGCCGTCTTGGTGGGCTTCATATTTGGAAATACCATGACGCCATTTCTTATCTGGCAGGTTAGTGTCTTCTGGTGACGGTCGTTGCGATGTTGCCACTCTTTGTTCCCGTTGACTCTCATGTTGCGAATTTAAAAGCGCTAGTCACAGAAAGGTCTCTCCCGTAACATTTCGCAGGAACAATGTCAAGCTTTCGCAGAGCGTGCCGCCGAAGCAGGCGTTACGGTCACCTGCAAGCCCACTGACATGATCTTTAGTCAATGTCTTGGAGATTACTTAGGGTCAACATTGGTCTTCGTTGTCTATTCCATGGTGAGTCCACAGACCTCTCACCAGCAATTCCCTGGTCTCTATAGGAAGAATGCAGTTTTACGGCACCTAATTATCATCAACTAGGTTCACAAGTATCGAGGAACCACAATGCGTCGCAGTGCCATGCGTCCTGCTTACATCGCGGGAATGCTATGGAGTCTGGGCAAGATTATACAGTTTGCAGCTCTTCAGACGCTGCCATTCATCGTCGTCTATCCTGTAATGGCCATTGGCCCAGCAGCAGGTACCATAGCTAGCGATGAGAGGCGATGATTTATGATCGGCGAAGATCTTGAGTTCCTAGGGCTGTGAGTTTGTTACATAAGATCTCGCCCCAATTCCACCGCAACATTTTTGTGCTTATGTGGTAGCTGCACTGCTCTACGTCAAAAGATGGCGTGTGTGAGCTCGTGGAAGTTCGGTATCTGACATATCATTTCTGCAGTGTCCACCCTCTGGTCGACCTTCTACTTTGGGGAGATCCAAGGAGCTCGCAATATGCGGCTATTGGCTCTTGGTTGCACTTTAGCTTTTGTCGGAATCATTCTGAATACACTCAGCCATCCTCACTGAGAAGGACTGGTTTGCTACAATATGCTTACATGGTCACTCACCATAGTGAACTAAGCTCTATACAAGTAATCAAAGAGCTAGAATAAGCATGAACCAGCCTGCCGCAAGTCAAAGAGAGGCCACCACCATCGTGTTTGCGATGCCCAAATGGGATAATAGCCCTTGAGCGGTTGCTTTTTCAAACCCGACCACCCAGTCCTTCCTCCTCCAGCAGCTATGTCGTAGGATACCCACCGTCTTTTCCCCAACCGCCACAGCTGGTGAGGAAGACATGGTGAGAGATGACAGCGGTTGAAGACCCGAGACGCAGTCCCTCGTAGCGGATTATTAGTTGTCGAATGCTTGCGTTAGAGATCAAAGAACTTATTAAATGGAGGTTGAGTAGCGAAAGAGCTAGGGAGCGAAGAAGGATTGACAAGAAACCGAAAAGGAAAGATCGTCTTGCATGGTGGACCATGAAGCGACTGAGGAAAAAAATAGCTATATGGAGGTCAGAGGAGAAGAGGAAGAGAAAGATCGCTTGAAGAAAGCTCATATATGGAAGGAAAGAATGATGAAAGAGAAAGGTGAATGAGTAGTCAGTGGAGCGCAGAAGTGATAGGGGCCAAGGACAATATGACGCTGTCCCTGAGGAAACCTAACGGACTAAAACGGCGAGAAAGGTGGGAACAGCTAGATTCGCAAGGGCACGAGGATGTTATTGAGCTATCTTAATTATCAAACTTAGGGATGCTCCAGAAGAGTGCTTGTGCACATAGTGGCGTCAGAGGAAATTATTTCGGTCGCCAGACTCATGGATACGTTTGGTGAATGGTCCTGATCCTTGGCACATGATCCCCCTTGAATGCTTAGAAGAAGGCTCCTCTGGCTCAGACGCATGAATAATAGAGGAAATGATGGGATAGACCAGAAAGGCTACACCAACCTTGCCCTACACCTTCGGTGCGGCACTCCGCCGGAAACGTTGCTGATTGGGTTGTTGTGCGGGAAATCCCAATCACTTTCCCCTGGGGTTGATACAAGTAATCCAGAAAAGACATAAACAATACCGTCCTCGTCTCCCCTGCCGCCTGGTGGAGGCCAGGGCCACAAGGCTGAACAATGTGGTCACGGTCGCCGGCCAATGACTCAAACCGCTGCTGAAGCCGCAAAAGTAGTGGGAATGTCAGCGACGGTTTTGGTGGTGATTGCGCCAAATAAAGAAGTCTTGACTTCTTCCCCGAGATCCACCCAACGTCACTGCCGTTTGCTGCTTCTGTTGTTGCCAAGGTCGTTAACCATCTGGCTGCAGGCACTATTTGTAGGTGAGAAGCCAAAGGACATTTCCGCTCTTGGCAAACTTGCTCCAAACTTGAAGAAGTTCTTCGCGGGTAACAGCAACCAAGAATATTATTTATTATTACTAAACCGTCCCGTGCCCATCGAGAGCCCTCTTCGAGGTGAGTCCGCTGAGATGACGCGCGAGTGCGTTTGTGACGCACTCCGCATACCTGCAGCTTGCTACTGCTCTTGGTTCTGTTGATGGGTCGACCTGCCCACTCCCCAGCTCCTCTTCTCATCCCGTCCTTGTCTTTCAATCCTTTTGATCTACCTCTTGATGATCACGGTTTTAGAAATGGTGTCATCGTTAATTTGCCTACGCACATGCAAAGACTGACCATTCCCTTCAGCATCTGCAATTCATAGAACTGTGGCACCTTGCACGATATTCTTCAATGGCTGGAAGGCCATGGTGTAATAACAGATGGCGCTTGGTTGGCTCCCAAATCTCCTTTGATGCAGACAAGGCTTGCGACTTGATCCGATACTCCTATCGTCCGTACTGAGTCCTCTTGTTCAAGATACCTTGTGTTAGCTGTTATATGTCGACAACTCCGTCGGATCAGTACCCTATACTCCTCCGAAAGAGAAGCTCTCTTTCTGTCTCTTAGGGGTAGCGCTCGGACCAACAGGAGGTCGAAAGGAGAAGGCCCTCACGGGAGGAACGCGGCCTTTACTCTGAACTAGTTGCAGACGAGGTGGGGCAGTCCAAGTTTCCAAGCCAACTGACTATCAGGGGTAGGTAGCTCTTATTCCGTGGAGGAGAATGCTCTCATCTCTACCTAGTACTATCCTCTGATCTCTCTTCTCTGCCCCCTGCGATCAGGTTATGCTTGTTAACAACGTCAAGTAGTCAATAAACTTCCTACTTGAGAAGAAAAAGCTCTTCAGATCGCCTTAGACCTCTTCCTCTTCTGCAAAGCTTTGTCGTAGCTGAGTCTTGGCCACTCCTGGAGGCGGAGTTCCGGCTCCTTTTCTGTGTAACAATAATGCGGATGATGATGACTCCTTTTAGCAATTTCTGCTCACTAGGTTATCGTGACAAAGGGCACAAGAAGGATGTAAAATGGTGAACCCAGAGCTGATGCTACTGTCGCGGCTTGTGTTTTCCTCGTGATCGGTACTACTATGAGGAGAAGAGGAGAGAGGAAACGGACACATGAGAGAGCGAGAGGGAATAGTGTACTTATCTCCATAACCTTTCTTCCTGCTGGCCCCATGACCGATTACATAGATGATATAAGGAAAGGCCTCTTGGTTAGGCTTATCAGAGCGCCGCTACTACTAA
>FLMG01001558.1:3467-25582 GCA_900088475.1 Hyphochytrium catenoides
TTACTTTCTCTCTCTCTCTCTTACTTTCTCTCTCTCTCTCTCTCTCTCCCCCTCTTTCTCTCTCCCTCTCTCCCCTCGCGCCCTTCTGGCAGTGATCCAGCAGCTGCTTTGATAAGGAGCTGAAGGAAGCCGACAAACTCCAACTCCCCCTGTGAAATCTACCATCTTTCTTCTTTCTCTCCCTCTTTCTCTCTCTCTCTTTCTCTCTCTCTCTTTCTCTCTGTCCCTTTTCCTCCTGCTTCATCTCTCTGGCCGTCGTCTTGTGATAATTTGCCTTGCGTACTTCCCTCTTCCTCGCCACGCTGTTGCCCAGGGACCAACAGAAAGAGAAGAGCTGCCCCCTCGCAGACAGCAGCCTTTTCCCTCTTCTTCCTTCCCTCTTTCTCTCTCTCTCTCTCTTTGCTGTTATCCTTGCCCTTTCTCTCTTTTTCTCTCGCTCTGTCTCTCTCTCTCTCTTTCTCTCGTGTCCAAAGAGAAGGAATGCGGTGGTGGAGATGCTGCTGTCACTTACCAGCGACGAGACGTGCCACAAGCAGTGAAAGAAATGAGAGAAAGGAAACGAAATAGCGAAGAAGAGTGAAAGGGAGAGATGTAGAAGACAAGGAGAAGATGACCAGAGAGAGAGAGAGAGGAGAGAGAGAGTAAAGAGAGAGGAGAGAGAGAAGAGAACAGAGAGAGTGAGAGAGAGAGAGAGAGAGAAAGAGAGAGAGAGAAAGGGGCTGAGCAGAAAGATGACTTGAAACGGTGAGAATTTGAGGAGTCCTTCGCCTCTGTTGGCCGTTTCTGTCTCTTTCTCTCTCTCTCTCTTGGACAAGAAATTTGATGTCCAGCAGCAGAATTAGACAGAGTGTGCCTAGCACGAGACAGAGTCCTCTAACAGAGTCTTACAAAGTGAGGCCATGGTTGGATAGAGGGAGAGAAAGATGCAGAGAGAGAGAAAGAGGGCGTTGACTTCTTGGTCAAGGGATCAGGTGACAGGTATCACTAAGTCATAAGGAAGGTGGGAAATACACCTGTGACGTGCAAAGAGAGGGAGAGAGAGAGAGAGAAAAAAGAGAGAATGCACAAGCAGGACGAGGTGCACGAGCCAGACATTGGCGAGATACGTAATGTACTATAGTTACTACCATAGAGGAGGACACAGAGTGACAGGGAGATAAAAATGAGGGAGGAAAAGGGCAGAGAGAACATGGGGCCACGAGCCACGATAAGAGAGAAACGCTCACCGCGAGACAGACTAGTGCTAGGAGATAGGGTTACGTAGAGAGAGAGAAAGAGTAATGAGAGAAACGGCGGTCCGATATTCTAAAAAGTTTGAAGCCCTTCTCTCCCACATTAGGTATCCAAAGATATTCCGCGTCTGTGCACTCTATCCTTGCCGCTATATCCCCAACTGGGCTGACAAAATAGAGAAGTAAGGGGGTCTCTTTCAGCTGTCCTACCTGAGAATATTCCGCCTGTAGCCCCCACAGCGGCGCCAAATGTCCCAGTTGCTCTCCGGCTTGCCCCCTCACCGGTGGGTGGGACAAGGGTAAGCCTAGGCTATTATCCGCTGACAATGTCCTGAAAACCTTAGCACCACCCATCCCATCCATGGAAAGCATAGAGCTTGTGGGCACCCGTATTATTACTGTGGGATCCATAATGTAATGAGGAGTTACGAAAAACCTTTGGGGCTATTACTACCACTGAACACCAAGATCAGAGATGGCCTACCCACCTCGTGACATATTTACTTCGCTGATAGACAACCTCAGGCGCCCATCCGTCCCCATAATACTTTCTCTCAGGAGAGGAGACAGAGCGTGAGAGTAAATAGACAGAGTCGAAGGAGATATGGAAGGGCTCTTATCCAGACTGAGCCCAAAAGAGAGAGAGAGAGAGAGAGAGAGCAGTACAAAGAGAGAGAGCACACGGCGTCTGGACAAACAAACGGGAGGGAATTAGAGAAAGGAGACGGGGGGAGGGGGCGCGTTTGAGGGAAAATGTATTCTTTCTTTTGTTCGGTCTGTCCCCCACTCTTTGCCTGTATTTATTGAAGCCTACTGCTCTCTCTGTCTTCTCTCTTTCTTATCCCCTCTCTCTCTCTCTCTCTCTCTCTCTCTCTCTCTTCCCTGCTCCTCCACTTTTTTCTCTCCCTTTCTCTCTCTCTCTCTCCCCTCTCTCTCTCCCCTCTCTCTTCTCTCTCTCTCTCTAGTTCCTCCTCTCTCTTTTTCTTCTTTTTGTCTCTCTCTCTCTCCTCTCTCTTTCTCACTCTCTCTTTAACATAGAGTTCTACACACATTTGCTTTATCCCCATTGTCGTTATGTTGCTCTTCATCTCTGAAGAAAGAGGAAGGGTGGAGGTGCCTTCTTCATCAGCAACCTGAGAAGCACTTGCATGCGAGAAGAGAGAAGAAAAAGAAGGCAAGAAGAAAGGCGTGGAACTGGGACGAAGAGAAGAAGAAGAAGAGAAGAATTTTGACGGATTCTCCAATAATAACGGACGAGGCACGGGGCGGTTCCAGAAGGTGGGATAGGGTAGTAGTAGGTCTAGTCGAGGAGACACCGGCAAGAGAGACAAGAAGAGAGAGACGCAATGTGCAGAGCAGCAGAAGAGGACAGAAGGAAGAAGGTGGAGGAGGAGAACGACGAGAGAAAGAAGAGAGAAAGGAGGAATAAGACAAAGGCCACAAACAGCAGGAGGATGGGAAAAATAGAAAAGGAGAGAGAGGGACAAACGAGGAAGGTGATCCCATGAGCACCATCAGGATGATGATTATGCTCAGAAGAACGAAGGCGGAACAACCAACAGCGGCAAGCAGCAGCGAAGAGAGAGAGGGAAAGGGAGCGAGGAAGGAAGGACGACACAATATGGAAAGACGGGTGAGAAACGAGAGAGGGAGAGAGTGATACAAATGAAGCGAGAGAGGAGGATGATAGGAATCCTCTTCGGAAAGAAAGAGAGATTGAGGGTGGAGGAGAGGATGGCGGAGAGCAGGAAAACAAGTCTCACAATACTGATGCGGCTGCTGCTGCATGAGAAGAGGAGGAGCCGCCGCAGCGGGACTCTGATTCCACAAGAAGAACCTGATTGCCACACGCCAGCAGAGAGAACAGAACTTTTTCTAATTTCAGAAGAAAGCGCGGCTTCTGCTCCGAGTCATCTTGTCTTCCTCTCTCGCTGATTTCATCTGGTCATTCTGTCTCCAAGAATAACACGCCGTCGTTTGAGGAGGAAGAAAGAGTTAGGAGAGGAAGAAGAGGTTGAAGAAGAGAGAGAGTTTCTCACTCCGTCTTACTCCCTTTTCTGATTGTCAGCCTTCTTGTGACAAACTGTTAACACGCTTCCGGTCTTCTATTCTCTTCGCTGGCCCTGCGATCTTCTGGCCCTAGTTCACCCGTCTCCTCAATGCCCCGCTAGGCTGCTCAGGCTCCATACTACTTCTTCTTCCTTCGCCGTCTTCTCGGGCCATGGACGCAGGGCGGCTCAACGAGAAAGAGCTCGAGCGGGGTGAGAGAAGCAGCAGGAGGAGCAGAAGAAGCAAAGACGTTAGGCTCCTCCTACAAATGATATTGGTAGTTAATAAGGACATGGAGGGATGATAGAGAAAGAAGAGACCATGCGATGCTGCTGCTGATGATGCAGAGCTTACAGTCATTGGCCTTAGCGGCAGCCACAAAGCTTGAGGAGACAGGAGAAGATCAGAGACGGAGAAGGGTAATATAGCTGTCAATCACATTCTCAGCCAGCAGCATCTTGTTGTTGGCTATCAATGATGATAGGTAGAATTGCAGCAGAAGGAAGGCGCCTGCGCCCATCCATCAGTAGTCAATCAGGAGGAGGAGATAGAGAGAAGTAGGACAAAGACGACATTCTCGCGGCAGGTATGTGGCCTTCCTTTTTGCCTGTTCTTCCTTCTCCTGAGCTTTCCAGGAGAGAATATTCCCTATGGCGGTCTTCTGTCTTGTTGTAGGAAGAAGAATGACGATGATGAAGGTAGTAGGCGCCAGCGCTCGTGTCCTCTTGTCTCTAGATAAGTATGGCGTGGCATTGCTATGCTGCCTCTTTTTTCTTCATATTGCGATATCATCATCAATGATAAAGCTCAAAAATAGAGGACCACCGATTGACAAGGCAAAGCCAACAACAAGAAACCACCATCATGCATGATGTCCCGTCCTCTGTTATTCTTCCTCTCTGAATCTGGTTGTCTGTTCTTCTGCTATGATGTCTACTCTCTCTCCTCCTCTTAAAAATTTCCCTCTCATAAATCGAGTCTCTTTCTATGTGTAGCATTTCCTTCTTTTCATCGAAGTGTTGGGACTTTCCATCAAGCCAAAGGTCACGTCCGTTATCAGGAGTGGTAGTCCACACTTGGTACTCTTCTTGATAACATTCTTTTGCATGTTTAGCTGATCGTAGTAGTCTAGATCTTCTTGCATGTTCTACATAGCGATGGGATGTGCGACTGCCCGCGCTCACCACGCGCTAATCCTAATCTCACTTCACATTTTCCAGACGACCTGCACTTCAGTTTATGGCGCTAGAGTGTTCTTTCCAACGCCTCCTCTGTAACTAGCAGTAGCGTAAGAGAGAGACGAGTCTCGGGATTCATTCCGAGAGGCTCTAAACGCTACACCATGTCTCTTTGCTCTTCTGTCTATATTGCTGTTTTTGATTTTCTCGGCCTCTCTCTCGCTCTATGTGCGCTTCTTCTCCTCCCCCTCTTATCTCCTTTCTGTGCTCTGTTTGTCTTCTTTTTTTTCTTTCTTCCTCCTCCCTCTCTCTTTATATGCCTAGCTCCCTGTTGTCTCCCATCTATTGCCCTCGTCTCCTTATTAGGATCTCTACGTCTATGAATCTGATGATGGTGACTCTAATAGAAGAAACGGCCATTGAACTCTCGGTATTAACAACCGGCTTGCTGCTGCTGTGGAACCGAAGAAGAGAGAGGTACGCTATATTTATGTCCGAAGGGGACGGAGATAAGGTGACGAGAAACTGCGACGAAGAAAGCCGAGAAGACGAGAGACTCTCAGCACTGATAAGTGATTTGGAGCCAATCTTCTAGTGTCACAGCCAGCGGCGCTAATCCCTCCTCCTTCATCAGTATCTTCCGACAACTAGACCACCATTCTATCTTAGAAGCAGCACCCTGTCACATCTCATATTTTGCTTAGTGGTCACCGTTCTCTCTCTCCCAATAAAAGAATGATCCACTTCACGTCGTCCAGTCAAGCTCTTACGAAGCAGTAGTAGCTAGCAGCAGCCCGGTGCACCACAGCTCAAAGAACAGCCAGCAAAAAAAAATGAAAGACATTCCTCATGGAGAATTATAAGGAGCACTAACAAGTGTTTATTTTTACTCTTCCAACCTTTATCCGCCATATCGCGTCCTGCAGAAGCTTGAACGTAGATCATTGTATGTTTCGTTCCTTACCTTAGGCAATCGGTGAGTCTGCAGAAGAATATGAAGCGACAGAGTGCGGCAAGATGAGAAAGACCATAAGAGAGATGTGAAGATGGCTAATATGACGCAATAAAGAAGCGCTGCTTGTCTCTCCTTCCTAGCCCAGTAAAGGGCTGTTTGTTGGACAGAAGGGGCCAAAGCAGACTTTTTCAAGCCGGTCAGATTCTGTTCGATCGATTACCGGCCGCTTTTATTAAGACTCTTGGCATCGACATATGCAGAGCAACGCTAGAGAATACATCGAGAGGCTAGAAGTTAGATGTACGCTTAGTAAACGTGGCCAGCGGTCTTCTTCTTCTCTCCAAGCTCAAAGTGCTTGGTTCTCTTGATGGTCAACATCTTCTTTCTCTTGCACTCCTTGCACTCCATACGAAGCACAACCTTCTTGGTGGTCTTAGCCTGCAGACAGTACCATGCTTAAGAAACGGCGCAGCATTCGAAGCACCCTACATCGTATGACAATGTTGTTACCTTCTTGTGGAAGACGGGCTTGGTCTGACCACCGAAACCCTTCTGCTTAGCGTCGTAACGACGCTTTCCCTGGGCGTAGTTGGAAGCCTTACCAGCCTTGTACTGGGTGACCTTGTGGACCGTGTGCTTCCTGCACTTAGAGTCCTTGCAGAACGTGCGGCGCTCCTTTGGTACGTTAACCATGGTTGTGATAATCTGATTCGTCGATGGGAGGCAAAATGACGTCAGATGCCGCGCAAAAAGAGAAGAGAAGTATCTCCAGAGACACAAGGTCTCATCGAAAAGCCCCTTACAATAGGCAATAAGAATCTGCTCTGAGTAACAACGACTTACCGAGCGAAGCTCTGTTTGCTGCCGAAGAGTGTGAGAAGATGAATGAAGGCTCTGTAGAGACCGTCAGAAGCGATAAGACGCAAAAATCGATGGCGCCGCGTTGGCGCCCATCCGCAGCACCAACCATAGCGTGGCAATATATACTACTACTTCCTGGATAACTAAAATATCAACCGGAATATCCTAGTCTGCGGTACGTACTACTACAGTAGAATTGAGTGGGCCTGGTGATGGAGACGAGTGTTTGACGTGCTAGGGATGATGATACTGGATAAATAACAATCTGATCATGAATAAAACCATAGGGCATAGGACTGAGAGACACAGCCTTTACATGATTATCAAGGTTTTGCTCTGGCCTGATCTTTAGAATCGCTATGTACAGTTTTGCAGGCACAGATCTGACACACTGATTGATTCTGAAGCTTTGCCTCAGCTTCTTCTTTTTTGTAGTAGTTCACTACTCTAGAGATTCGACCGAAGTGCAGTTCGTGGTCTGTCGTAGAAGCTCGTAGTAGTGGTGCTAGCCATCTGTGTCATGCTTCGCCAATAAAGCAATAGCTTTCCATTGCATCTTGGCTTGACTCTTGCTCGAAGGGCTGGTCAGTAGGAGCTAGTCAGACGCAGACGACCATCATCTTTTCTTGATCATCATCCAGGCATCATGATGATGGGAGCAGTTGTTGTTCTCCACCAGAACGCAGCCTTCTTCCCACCATGCGACGCTGCAGGTTGAGCAAGTGACTCCATGACTCAATCAGATATGCGTTCCTCACTCTGTTCCAGGAGATTTGAAAGAAGAGGTCGGAGACCTTCGGGATGATGATCTGTAGTCTTTGATCAGAATAATGAAAAGCGTCCAGAAACTCCAACTCCTTCCTTGTCTTATCTCATCATCTCGTCTTTTTTGATTCTTCTTATCTCGTCACTTACCTTCTTCTAGAAAGGTGGTCATCGCATTTGTCTGTTTTTTCAGCTCCTGTTGCACCACGTAGCCCCTTCTTCGTTCTTCTTCTTTGTGGGTGCTGTGATGATTGACAAATTATTTAGACTACTCTTTCGTGCCCTCCTGCTGCTAATAAAACACTTTCTCATCATAGCTTCTTCTTTCAGTCAGTATGGATCTTCTTAACTTATTTCTTACTTGAGACTAGTCGGCTGACGGCCAACAATCTGCTTTGTTCTCGCTCTCTCTTGCTTCTTTTCTCTCACTAAGTTGTATCATTCTGACTCGCTATATCGATAAATAGTCGACTGGATGGATGATGACTTATTACGGACCATTGCTGCCTACTAGCTCCTGCCCTTCGTAGGAGTCTCTCTGAAGAAGAAGGTGTATTGCACCCCATGGGTCAAAGTCAGTCAACATAGGCCAGAAAGAGTACTCACAGGTACCTGCTTTATATTTATATTATGTTTGGCATCGATCTACGCTTTGTATTTGCTCCAACCATCTATCTTTCAGTGGTGCTGGACCTCGTTACTAGTGGACGACGATTCACGCTCTCAGTAACAACTCTTCATCAGCGGTCGTTTTGTTTTTTTGTTGTTTGAGGCTGGTCGTTGATGGCCAATCCGCCGTTGCTCTCTTTCTTTTCGCACTCTCTTGCTTCCTTTCTTCTCATCAATCAAAGCTTCTTTCAGACACTATGGACCTTACTTTATTTTCTGTCTGAGGCTAGTTGGCTGATGGCCACTTTCGCTTCATTAGATAATAAGAAGCTCCACCACTTACTGGAGGTTTTGCAGTTACTCCACCTGGACGTTTGCAGTAAGTTGCTCCTCCTCTCGTAACTCTCTTCTCTTTCCTCCCTCAATCAAAACCTCATGTACGTTGTAGACTGACGGCGGACAGAATAGATGTAAGCGAGCAATGCTTCGTTCATCGTAATAACCCACGGTCGTCCACGAAGATGCTGAGCAGCAAAAAAACTGTTTGAGCCTGCTGACTGTGGAAAGCATTCTACCTGTCATTCTTTTGCTTGTTGCTGATGATGAGATCATATGAATACTTGTGAAGCACGGGAGAGGAGGCCCCCGGCAGCCAGCCTCCTATTGTTTGTTGTCTTAACTACTACTGGTTATTGCCGCTTTGTTTAGATTTGTCGAGAGCCGACAAAAGCCCATCATGATCCCTCCTACAATGAGCTTGGCTCTGATGAGTGCTCTTGATGTAGAGGAGGAAGAAGACTACCTCCTAGAGCTACCAACTGTTCCTTGTTGTACCCCTTGCATAGGTGCGCGAGCTTTACAGTTGTAGGAGGAGGTGCCTTACATACTATAATGGCCGATTTGCCCTCGTTATGATGGCCGCTCTACCTAATCTAATGTTCTCTAAAAAAAAAGCACCCAAAGACCGAAAGTTCGTCCGCTAACAACAAATGACGGACCTCCTCAGATTGGCCATCGTTAGGTTGACCACTTCCTAGTATATACAGCGGGAGACGTATCCCTTTTTACCAGGAGGCCTCATTATTGGAGATAATACCACGTGACATTCTTGGTGAACGGCCTGCTGCAGCGACGACGGGCCACCAGGTATCGCCGTGCAGGAGGGAAATCTATGAAGAAGGTAACAGCTAGCGGACTTCAGGGCGGGAGGGGGGTCGGAGGAGTAACGCACAGGCCCCCCAACGCTTGGAGATTCGGCTGTCCTGGTACCGCGCTCGAGATGAAGAATCTTGAGCTGAAACGGCCGCTCATTCGAGAAGATGTGCTTTTTTTCCAATTATTTTAATTTTCTAAATATTTCATAAACAAAAAACAAACAAAGTTAGTCAAGATTGAGTAAACAGGGCTTCTTTTTTTTTATAATAAAAAATGGAAGAAAGCCCCCTCTTCAGAAAAAAACTAATAAAGTTTGTTCCCCATTTTCCTCTAGTAAGAGATACAAGTATCCTCTCATCCATGATGCCCCATACATAATACCTCAGACATCAGACATCAACAAGCAGACAGAGTTCTTGGCTTCTCCTTTGAGATTTACCGTTGAGCAGCACGTGGTATAAAGGACAGGAGGAGGAAGAGCTTCAGAGGTGGTCGTGGTGTCTCCACTACGCTTAGAAGCAAGTTCTTCAGACCTTTCTCTTCTTGGAGATCGGTGCCTTTTGGGCTAACTAATCGGCTGAAAGACTGTCATCCATCGCAAGGAAGTTCTTCTCAGGACAAGAGTCGTTACTTAGAGGGTCGCCGGGAGGACCTTACTATGGCTTTCAGTTCTTGGCCGCTTCAAGAGGACAGACTGATTATTTAGGGCTACGTTGACCGCTTAGTTGAAGGAGGGCCACCCCCTTATAGTTCTACCTTACGACGCTCCAGCTTCAGTTCCAATCCTTCCAAGAAAGGCTGAAGTTAGCTGGTATTTGCACCGATTCCTGCACCATACCACGCAACAAACAAAGAGTAAACAGTGATGATGGCGCTAAGGAGGCCCCACCTTACCCGACTAGCTTTCTTTTTCGGAGGTCTTACTGTCTTGTGGTCAACCTCTAATGCCACCCCTTGCCAAGGAGACTTAGCATGCACTTTGCTATGTTTGGACGATGCTGCCAGCTTTCCAGATCCCCCCGGAACTACTTTCCAACCACCCTCCACTCCTGCACCGGACCAAGCAAAGGTCAAAGCCATGGGTAATGAGATCAATACTGCTATCGTTGCTTTAGGAAACCTCCCTGCAAGTACCAAATACCGGTCAGTCCGCCCAAATTGGACTGCAAAACTAGCTAGTGCACCAACGCCCGGAACTGTCTCCATGGTTACCATGCAGCCTACCGATCAGTCAGCAGGCACCTGCACGGTTGACATGGTCAACGGAGGAGTATGTCAGCCTAATCCACCAACGGTGGATGGCATTCAACGGACGATGTCCAACCTACAATACATTGTGGAGTACTTTGATTATCTGGCCTCACAGAAACTTCTGTCGGTGCCATGCCAATATCGTCACGCTACTTATGCGTCCTTAGTTACCACCGCACTGAGGCCTAACTTGCTAACGTTGGCACAGAAGTTCGGGCACCTGGACTTCTCTCTCCCAGGAGCTACAGACCGCTTCACCCGACTGGCGAATAATGCCAGTGATGCCTTTACCAGCTGGGTGCAGTCACAACCCTTTTCCATCTCCTCGGCCCTTTGCAACCTACAAACCGTTTACGAGCCAACAGTTCGGCCAACCACGGACATTCCGTTGACCTCAGACCTGTTGGCCTATTCCATGTATGCTCTGCCTTGCACTGCCAACAGTAATGATCTTACGCAGAAAACTACCACAACTTATCCTGCCCGTGGTCTCTTTGGAGCATACTCAGGTTCCACTACGCGCACGGGCACTTACCAGGTACCTAACGAAGCGGGCTTGAAGATTGGCATGCCGGATATAACAACTCCATGGCATGGGTGGCTTTTTGCAGCAGTAGCTGCTTTTCATGAGCAGTACTATATTCCCGTGTCCCATGAATACTCTTACTACTTGTTTGGGGGCTCTAGGATATATAAGACCGTTGGCTCGGCGTACGACTATGCCATGTATGCCAGGCTCTACAGGACTGCTGGACGCTACTGCGTAGCGTCCGGTGATTGTGCAACGGGGCTATACTGTACCTCAGCAAATAAATGTGTCCCCTTAAAGGATGTGGGTGCCACGTGCGGCGGCGATGGAGAATGCACTACTGGATATTGTACAGGAACTCCCACAGTGTGCACTGCTACTAAAGGGGTTGGTGTTGCTTGTGGCGCCGACAAGGAATGCACCTCCAAGTATTGTATTACGGCATCAGGTTGTGCGGCTACGAAAGCGGTTGGAGCGACCTGCGCAGACGATAAGGAATGCACAACAGGTCTCTGTTTAGCCACTCTGTGCGCAACCCGCAAGGCTGTTGGAGCCGCTTGCACGGATTCGAAAGAGTGCACTACCGGTCAATGTATAGGCAGCATCTGCTCTGCAGCTGTTCCCCTTGTGGCAGGTCTACCTGTCCATGCCACGTGTTCCTCGGGTTCGCCTTTCCAGTGTGAGACAGGAAGGTGTACGACCAGCACCTGCGAGGTTGATCTTTGCCATACGAATGCCGATTGTGCTTATACCAATGCCCAGTGTGATGGCGCCACCTCTAGTGCCCCGGGCACTTGCAAGCTTCCATCTGGCAGTCCTTGTAATGGCCATTCCGACTGTATCTCAAACAACTGTGCTTCAAACTCTTGTGGGGCTCCAACGCCAGCGCCCACCCCAGCACCCACGCCAGCGCCTACCCCAGCACCCACGCCAGCGCCTACCCCAGCACCCTAACCCTAAGCAGCTAACCCTTGGAGTAGAGTCTACTACTACCGAGTTGCTTCTTACCACTAGGTCAGCTTTGCGTGGTGATGCGCTGGTGGTTATCACCAGAGGCTCATCAAGCGCTTGGTATCTTCTTCTGGGATACTTAGCTCAACTTAATCGTTAGTTGTGACCTTTTCTTACTCCTGGGACTGCTTTCGAAGACTCTTACGTGTTAAAATATAATACATGGCCGCCGTAGTAAAAAAAGATTCCGTTGCGAAGGGGCTATAAAATTGAAGCGCCATTGTCATATAACACATCGTCGAGGTCGGGTGGTGGCAGCAAGTTAACTAGTAGTAGTGTTGTCGCAATCAGAAGATCACCACTGCGGATAACAGAGCTTTCCATCATCATCTAGGTCAATGGACATGCAGATGGACTCGCCGGAGGTGAAGGCACCGTTATTGATGTTTGGTTGAGGAGAGGGAGAAAGTATTGTGTGGCTCCATCATTGTGTGTCCTTCTGTTCTATGACGCAGGGATAAATCTTCTTATCTGGTCTTATCTTCTCTTGATCATCAACGCTAAACAGACTATCGAGGAGGAGGATCAACTTTTGGCAGAGACTTTTAGTTGTATTTCAAGCTCAATCGACCCCGGAGAGGCAAGCAAAGAAGTTCTTCTATGACGTAAGGCTGCCTGTGTACTAATGCCCGTCGACAGCGGGATGACGGCTCCACCAGATATTGTGCTTCCTGATGCCCCTTCTAAAGCGCAAAGAAAGATGAGTGAGATTCAATGATCCCAAGCGCCTCCGTGAGCCTCTCTAGCCCGGTGGCTGGAGCGCTGACTTCGAATCATACTCCTCCCTTATTCTTCTCCTATTAGGTAATAGCGACGACAGCAGGCGGCCCGGCTACTAGGCGTTTACCTGCCCTAAGCCCAAGCCTAGAAGATCTAGTCCAAGTGTTAGACATCATCATGATGAGGTATTAGACAACAACCGTCTTCTTTCCACCTCAAGCGGAAGTAGTAGCTGGTGAAGCCGTATGGTAGGTTATACGACGAGGAGATCAGGCGAGATGGCGCTTGACCTGAGCACCTATCGAAACCAGGGGCAGGCGTCCAACAGCAGCTCTCCTCCTGCAGCAGCCTTGACACCTACTAGTAGTGCTTGCGATGATGCTCACCAGCCCTAAAAGCCACCACCGTATATTTCTCCTAGTTCAATCTTCGAGCCCCACCAACGGCTAGTATAAACTCCCCTTACTTCTTAGAGTGAGAAGAAAAAGCAGAGCGTGATGAGACGCAGAAAGTCCACCAGCAACAACAGACCTACAAGGTCAGACGACTCTATTCTATTCTATTTCCTATCGAGGTGTCTGGCGTCATCAGGCGAGGACCACAGATGATGATGGAGGACGGGTTTACTATTGGAATGTAGCGACGGGAGGACAGGAGGAACACAGAGGGGACGCCTAAAGTGATTACCAGCTGGAGGAAGAGAGGAGCAGCAAGCAACAATTAGACGACGCAGGCATACTGCGTCTCTCTCTTTCTTTCTTTCTCTCTTCTCTCTCTCTCTCTTTCTCTCTCTCTCTTCTTTCTTTCTTTCTTTCTTTCTTTCTTTCCTTCTTTCTTTCTTTCTCCCGTGTTCTATACACCGCCCGCTCTCAGAGATCACAGACAAATGAAGTACAGGTGCAGGAAGTACAGTCGGCATTGACATTGCAAGGAGTGGTGGCTGGTAACTTGTTGCAACTCCCTGGCCTGGAGCACCAGAAGTTGCGCCTGAGCATCATCAGTGCGCACCGGTGTAATAATAAGCACAATCCGCAGCCGTAATCGACATCGCAGGTAGTGGATGCACACCTTCTTCTTCCTGTCTCACCCTCGGTAGGCGAGGAACACGTGTCATGAACAGGTGACCCTGCCACAAGGGGAACAGCTGCTTGCAACAGAGCAGAAGATGCTCCCTACACATTGATGACAGTACACAGCGCGGGAGTTCCTGTGCAATATCCACTCCCGCACGCACTCCCCATCGCCATCAGGGCACAGGCCACCCACATCCTTTTTTAAAGGGTCATCTCTCTCTCTCTCTCTCTCTCTCTCTCTCTCTCTCTCTCTCTCTCTTGCTCTCTCTCTGCTCCTTTTCCTCTTCTTGAAAGCTGCGATTCTACTACTCCTCGCTCCACTCCATCCAAAGAAGAGACTCCTTCCCCGATCATTTACAGAAAACAGCAGCAGCATTAAAGCAGAGAGTTGTCTTCTTTCTGACTGACTGTCGCGCTCCTGGGGACTCGCCACTACTATTATGGCCTCTCTGCCAATACAATTATCTTCTCTTTTGCCCTCTGTCCTCCATCGCCTGTGCTTAGATGCCAGCGCCTCGTCTGTCTGCTGTCGATCGCTGGATCACTCTCTCGGTCGTCGGCTTGGATGCATGTTCCTGTTGGCTCTCTCTTCGGCCTCTCTTTCGGTGGGATCACCCACCTACCTCACCTCTCGAAGTAAAAGTCTATCTAGCTATACCCGGAAATTTACTAGAAGATCTACAGGTGGCCACACCGCATCGTCGAGGACAGTCCGGTACCGGAGCTACCTCAAATGAGTTAGACAAGCAACAGGAGAAGATGATATCACCTTTTATTCCTTGGTACTGCGGCGGGCTTTCCATACGACGTACGACTCCCTTACGTATCAAAAGTAGTAGTACAGAAGCAGCAAGAAGAAGCAGGAGAGAAGGTCACTAGCAAGAAGAGGGATGCTTGTCTTCTGGAGGAGGGTTGCTGCACGCCCAGACGACCGGCGGAAGGGCGGAGAGAGGGGATGAGAAAAAGAGGAGGAGGAAATTGTCATATAAGAGACTGATCGAATGTGAGGATGATGGTCTCGGCGCTACACCGAGCCTCTTGTACCTTCTCCTTCTCCGTCTTCTAACGATAGTGCCGAGCAGTTCATTCAAGGATAAAACTCTTCCTCCGCTAATGATGGTGGTTTATAAGGAGGAGAGCGTGTTGAAGAGACCAGGACTTTGTAACTCTTGTTGGCTCTTCTTCATTTTCTTTTTTTCATCTTCTTGCTCCTTCTTCCTCTCATCATGCTTCTCTTCCTCGTTTTCCTTTTCTTTCTTTTCTCCTCTTCTTAGGACGTCGTTATACCTTTCTTCTTCTCCCATCATCATACTTCTTCATAATAATGCTAAGAAAAAGAATCGGGACCCTTTCTAAATATCACGACGAGCCTCGTCGTCACCTCCTCCTTCCGACGAGCTCCAATCAGAAGCCCGGACTTTGTTGGTTCTTCGTGGCTTTTCAACTTCCTATCATCATCAGTACGTACACGGCCCTGGAATGATGATGATGATGTGGTTTTGTCCGCCCGCCCGTCGTCACGGTTCGCTGCACAACACTACAACCCTTCCTTCTTCTACTTCTTATGCAGCCAGCAGTCCATGCCACCTATCAACAACAAAGTCAAAGTCGCTTCTCTTCTTGTCTGAGGAGAAAGCAAATAAAGTTGAAGACGCCCATATAATAGTACGAGAATGCGTGCTTATTACTTGTCAGCAGCAGCAGATTGCTGTGGGGCTGCTGCAGGTTGTCCCGCCCGCTGCTGCTGCTGCTGCTCCTTCTTCTTTATTAGTAGGTGGCGTCGTCGTTGGTTGTCGCACGACGTAAGGGTAGGTAGTAGTAGGCTGACCACAAATCAAATTGTTACGGTCGGTCCTTCATCACTACTACTTTGTTTTTTTAGAAATAAGGTCTCGCTTAGCTATGGGCCTACGCCTTCATACGCGAGTGTCTTTGGCCATTCACGAAGACAAAGCACTTCCAATCTTGAAGCGCATTCCTCCTGATGAACAGCTGGACCCTTCTCTTGCTTGTCTCGCGACGGCTGAGCTCGACGGTCGGTGATGACATGGTTGCTGATGATGACATGGTTGCTGGTGGTTGTTCACCTCTTCCTCCTCCTTCTTCTCCGCTCATCATTACTGAGGAAATCAACTATGATTCTTCTTTTACTGATGATGAGCAGGGAGCAGGTTCGAGCTGAGATGATGGAAGAGCCTATTATGGCTTCTCAGCTTTTCTTCTCTTCTTCTTCTGCCTCTTCTTCTTCTTCTTCACTTTCTTCTTCTTCTTCTAGAAATCGTCTGTTAGCAGTAGTGATAGCAGTAGTTTTTCATAGTTATATGAAAGACCTCTAAACTCTTGAGAAAATAATGAAACAAAGACGTACAAGGAAGAAGTGTTGCGGCGGGGCCGGCGCGGTGATGACCAAAAAAAGCTCAGCAGCACCAGCAGCACCAGCAGCACCAGCAGCACCAGCAGCACCAGCAGCACCAGCAGCAGCACCAGCAGCACCAGCAGCACCAGCAGCAGCAGCAGCAGCACCAGCAGCACCAGCAGTAGTGGCAGCAGCAGCAGCACCAGCAGCAGCACCAGCAGCACCAGCAGCACCAGCAGCAGCAGCAGCTCGAAGAAGAAGAAGAAGCGTCCGGACCACGACGACTGGGTCATCTCCTTTGATGATGAGAAGCGGTCACAGAACCATTATTTCCTAGACCATAACTTTGCCCAGCTTTTCAAGCTACAAGCAGGTACAGATCTGCGAATGTAGTCCAAAGCTGGTATAGAGAATGAAGAGGCCTCTTTAATCGATACAAATTTTAACAAAGATCTATCGATACTTATAAAGCTCTCTGTAACTAATAAGAACAATCTGCTGGCACTGTGTGAAAGCGCTCAGCTGGAGCATTTATATGGCGTCTAGAGCCGCAAAACTTTGTACGAGTTCGTAGGAGACAGGGGCCGGCGCTTATGACGAGGGAACGAACGGCGGACGGAGTGATGTCCTCGCGCACCGAAGAGCAGGATGATGATCTTCAGGAGAGAGGAGGACAGAGGATGCATGATGACATTCATCATCATCTGATAGAGAGAGTAAGCGGCGACGGACGCTGATACCATGATGCCAGTCCACACCGGGCCCTTGATGAACATGCAATCTGCTGGCTAGAGTTACTCCTCGTGACGCTGCTGAAGCGCAAAGAAAGATGAGCGAGAAGCAGAAGAAGCGATCCCTAGGACCTCCGCCAGCGTCTCTAGCCCGGCCCGTGGTAGGCGATTTTCATCTCCTGTTATTATATGCCTTCCAAGAAATAGCGCCGACGGCACAACTCATGCTTCCTTAATCTCATTGTCTTATTTACCTAGCGACAAGCGCCGCAGTCAGGCGATGACTTCTCCTACATTCCCAAGCCTAGATGTCCACCCAGTATTGGATATCCGTCTTCCTTGTCACCAGCACAAGGGGAAGTAGCTGGCGGAGCAGCGTTTGGTGTACGAAGAGATCCAGAAGAAAAAGCGCTTGACGTGAGCAACTCTCGGGACCAAGGACAGGTGTCCGATAGCAGATCGCCTCCAGCAGCCTTGACCCCTAGTGCGATGCTCACCAGCCGTAAGAGCCATCGTATATCTCTAGTTTAATCTCCGAGCCTAACTATGAACTCCGCTCGCCCAGAAAGAGAAAAAGCAGAGCGTGAGAGACAGAGACCCATCAACAACAGGCCTGCAAGGTCAGAAGACTCTTCATCTGTTCCCTATCAAGGTGTTTGGCGCCAAGCCAGGACCACAGATGGACGGGTTTACTATTGGAATGTAGCAACGGGAGGAACACAGTGGGCGCCCCCAGAGTGGTCGTCAGCTGGAGGAAGAGAAGGCAATTAGATGCCGTCATAGTCTCCTTCTTTCTCTCTCCCTCTGTCTTTCTCTCCCTGAGAAGAACAAGAGAACATGGTCCAGACACCGCGCTCGGAGACGGTGGAGGACAGAGTTTTGAGAAAAAGTAAAGTTTATTGGTAGAGAGGCCATAGTGGCCAGTCGTCAGGAGGAGACACTCAGAAAGAGAGCGCTCTGCTTTAAATGCTGCTGCTGTTTCTAGAAAAGAACAGGAGAGGAACCTCTTGGGAAGTAGACCGCTGCTCACATGGAGAGAAAAGGAGCAGAGAGAGAGCGAAGGAGAGAGGAAGAGAGAAGGGGAGAGAGAAAAAGAGAGATGGAAGAAGGACGATAGGGCGACGGAACGGAAGAGATCTAAAATGGAAAGTCTCCTCCCAGATTGACCTTTGCGATGGGAATGGCAGGAAGCCGGTTATTGCTCTTCCTCAGTCTCATCTTCAGGCCATAGCTGATGTTGTCATCTCTCTCTCTCTCCGGCTTCTGAGGCGGCTGCATCTCTGCAAGAGGGATGGACTCTAGAGAGGATGGAGCAGATTTAGAGGATAACCCGTTCATCATGCGAGTTAGCTTGGCAACAGTGACAGCTGATGGCTCAGGAGGGGCCTTCCATTCCCCTTGTCCTGCCTTCTCGCTGCCTCCTCCCCCACCGTTCCTCTTTCCAATGGCAGGGAGAAAGCCCACAGCTCCAGAGCCATCCATCAGCGCTTGGTCATCCTGAGATGCTCTTCTCCCTCCCAGAAGACGACTTTTCTCTTCGTCCAGGCTGTCATTTGAGTAGGCTAAGAGCTTGTTATAGTACCGAAGCTTCTCTTCATCTGTCGGCGGATAGAGCCGCAGGTAATCCTTCAGCTTTCCTTCCTCTAGGCCATCATGATAGGGCGAAGACTCTTCTAGGACTTTCTCTATACTGCGAATGGTGGAGAGATTAATGTGACGCAGATCGTCTGCAGATGAGTCAAACTTCTTCTCCAACTTTTGGATCAACTCATCTTCCCTGTCCTGAATGAAAGTGAGAGACAGAGAGACACAGCGAGAGAAAGGGTGTGAGGCAAGCAGTAGTGCTATGAGGACGGGAGAGAACAGAGATTGAGAGAGTGAGAGTGAGAAAGCCAAGGATGGGACAGATAAAGGAGACGACTGGATTTTCTTGATGCATCTAAGACCGCTGCGGGAGATATACGGCAACTGACAAGACTCGCCAGGGTGCCCAGAAACGGGAGAGAGAAATTGGCACCACCATCGCATAGTAATAGAGACAGAGCAAGAAAGAGGAAGAGATCGAGGTTGAGAGACATGGGAAAAGAGAGAGAGGGAGAGAGAGAGAGAGAAAGATCGCCTCGGAAAGATATATAGTCAGAAAAGAGAGAGAGAGGAGAAAGGTATATACCCTGTATTTCTCCATCAGTTGCGGGATGCGGTCCATCTTGTTCGGCCGGAACTCAAAGTAGAACTTCTCCACGAGGTCAAAGGTATCGATCTGCTTCTTATACTTCAGACGAAGGAAAGACATCATCTCTCCCTCTCTCCCTGCATACTTTTGCAGGAGCTTGGACGTATCCTGCTTCTTCCCTGGAAGATACTTTGCATAGAAATCACCCATAATCTCTTCCCAGCTTTTCTCTTCTTTTCTCTCTTTATTAGGCTTCACAGAGCTCTTCTGTCCCTCTTTCTCAGCCGCAGAGGATGAATAGAGCCGTTGTTTTATCTTTGACGCGTGTCGCTGGGAAAACACTCTGGAAGAAAAGAGAAGCACGACACGTAAAAGGCTGGTCAGAAAGCGAGAGACAGACAGCCAGGCCGACGAGACGCTGGACCCAGCACAACGATTGAGGGAGAAAGAGGGACAAACTGGTATGCTTAATAGCGGTAGCAGTGCAGAGAGAGGGATGGAAGACGGGCCCATTGCATGCTGTACGAGAGAGACGAAGAGAGAAAGAGGTAAAGAAAGGCTGTCAACATGGACAGATAGACAGGAGGAGAGAATGAGAAGATCGGGAGAGAGAAAGAAGGAGACAGAAAAGAATATGAGGGAGGTAAAGTCAAGTCCCACCTCTTGTCTGACGGATTAATATCTAGCAGGTCCAACGCTTGGGCTATAAGGCGTCTCTTGATGTCTAAGTCCAGAGGAGAGTCAGAGTTGAAGCTGGGCAGCATGTTCACCTCCAGCAGCATCGGCTTCAGATTCTGATCTATAATCACGTCGGTCCCTAAGATGGCAAAGGCGTTGTTCCTCCATGGGCTCAGCTCTTCTTCTTCCTCTTGCTCCTCCTGCTCGTCTGTGGCTTTCTTCTCTCTCCCTTTCTTAAGCTGAGCTCCTGATTCATCATCGGAGAGGTCGCTATCGGAGAGACCCGACAATTCTCTTCTCTCTTTCTCTCTCTCCTCAGTCGTAGAAGAGGAAGAGGACGACGGAGTGGCAGTGACGCTTCCTGGTCTGCGCCAGTGGTTGCAATATTCGCTGGTCAACGTGGGCTGCACCGCTATGAGAGCTTTCAGAAGGACGTCTTCAATCTTTGCCCAGAGAGTGTCGGAGGCCTCCTGACCGTGCTCTGAGGCAATCCACTTGAAGAACCAGCGCAGACTAGGAGAACGGCATCGAGTGAGATCGCGGGGAGAAGGGAGAGGAAAGGGAGAAAACGATATGTGGAGAATAGAAGAGGGAGAGGGAGAGTTTGAGGAAGGTAAGAGCGGGAGCGTACAAGCCCAAAAGAACGAGGAATGAGAGGGAGAGGAGAGCAGGAGAGAAGAAAGTAAGATAGTTATGCAATCAGGAGCAGGCAAGAAAGGGGAGGGAGGGACGAGGAGAAAGAATAAGAGCAAGAGAGCCAGGGAGCTGGAGAAAGAGAGAGTGAGAGAGAGTTACAGTGCGAAGAGCAGGACGTAACCTTCCAATGCTTTTGAGAGAATAACGATGAAAGGACCATACGGCAAAGTACCCTCTGCCATAGGCAAAGAAGGGAAGAGCAGCGTCGAGGCTAGGCAAACGCTTCGCTTTGGCTCACCTTCTCTTACTTCCCTGGCCGTCCTCGAGCGCATCCTTATTATATTCAAACTTATCGTTCTTCTTGTTTACCGCGTAGTTGGTCAGATGCATGCAGCGATCCTCGAGGTTCTTAGCGTTGGGCGCAGTGTAAGGGTTCGTGCACATCCGCACGAGCCCGTCATTGAAGATGTACGCCCGGAGAGGGTAGCAGGAGGTCACCAACAGATAGACACGGAGGTCAAACTTGAAGCCGCTGGAAGGGAAGAGAGAGAGAGAGAGGGAGATAAAGAGACCAGTTAGGGTAAGAGAGAGACAATGCGGTGGGAGGTCTAAAGGAAGACAAGTCGTATGGAGACGGCGCCTCACTTGATTAGCAGAGGGTTCTTCAGATACTTCTGCGCCACGCAGACCTCTGACAGGTTAACTTCCTCGAGGTCGCGCACCATGTAAATACCCTTGCCCTGTGAGAGAGAGAGAGAGAGAGAAAGGCAATTAGTCGTCAAGCCTCCTAACTCTTTCTTCTTTCCTGTCTGGCTCGTGCGTGGCCCATCATGGAACCCCTGGGGTCTCCTTCTCTCTCTTCTGTGTCTCTCTCACTTTATCTGCCAACATCTCTGTCTCTCTCGCGCTGTCCCAGCTTCAGAGCCGGTTGCGTTTCCCTTACCTGACACTTGGCATCAGGCTTGATAATGAAGATGGAGGAAGATTTGCCGTTAGCATCAAACTGCTCTTTGAACGCGGGCAGATCTGTGGGCAACACCCAGGTCTTGGGCGTGAAGTCATAATCCTCAGGGAAGCGCTTCCTCATGCGACTCAACGTGCGAGAGAGCTTGGCTTTCCGAGCAATATGCGGCATTCCTTAAGAAGATGAAGCAAAGGCAAGCTGTGTAAGACCAAAGAAGGAAGGTCCACGCAGTGAGTTAACTCAAGACGTGAGACAGAGGAACTTAGGGTTGGAAGAGGAAGAGAGAGAGAGAGAGAGAGAGAGAGAGAGAGAGAGAGAAACGAGGAAGAAAAGAGTCCTGTCTGTGTGAAGTCAGCGTTATGCTAGGTAGGTCTGGAGTCTTCCCTACCAGGAATGTGATTGACCTTCTCCCATCCTTGAATGCGCTTGAAGTGCTCTTGGATGGTTCCTTTGTCTATCCAGTACAGGTTGCACTGTGCAAACTCGTTCAGATCTTCCTCTGTCTCATCATACTTCCAGCCGCGCTCCGTGGCGCATCGCCGGACAACCTCATACATGCACTGCGATAGGTTGACGGTAACGCCATCGCCTTTCTTCGATGGCCGCGTGCGCTTTCTGGCCACGGTGTTGGCTGCTAAGGGCTTGCTATCAGCTCGTCTGGCAGGGTCTTTGCCCTTTGCTTGGCTCTGAGGTTGAGAGGATGAGGTCGGAGATCTGTGGGCAGCTTGGCTGTTAGAAGGATCCTCATTCTCTTCTTCTGTCGCATCTGAGCGAGCACTGTCGCTTCCCTTGCTCTCCTGGTCCTGGTCTGCCTCAGGAGCGGTAGACCGTACAATCTTGACCTTCAATGGCTGCGAGCCGCTGGACCCTCTGGTGCTTTTGGAGGTGACGAAGGAGCTCTCCTCCTTCGTCTCCAGCTCGTCCCACTGATTGTCTGTCATAGCACTCATCTACCAAGGCAGGAGCAGCCTCATGCCACTGGGCTGGAACGGCTGAGGAAAAAGAGGACTGGAAGATGCGAGAGACAAAAGCTTGTTGAGACTTCCCATTGCCGAGGGTTTACGCTCGATATTGACTAGTCTGTAAGAGAAAAGTGGAGCGGTGTACGACGCGAGGTGCCAGCCGCGTCGATGTGATGGTCGACGAAGGGGCCAAAGAGAGAGAGAGAAACAAAGAGAGAGAGAGAGAG
>FLMG01001560.1:0-13823 GCA_900088475.1 Hyphochytrium catenoides
GTCGAGCACTCTCATCTAATGACATTGTCCAATCATCCCATAAAATCCAACACTTTTTGATCCAACTGTTGGTATCTTGAACACTTTTTCTTGCTCAAGTCGTCGATATCTTGGACACTTTTGGCCAAGTCGTTGATATCTTGGACACTTTTGGCCAAGTCGTTGATATCTTCTTGTACACTTTTGGCCAAGTCGTTCATAGTTAGACACCTTTGTTTTTGTCTACTTGATTGGTTGACTTTCCACTTCGCAAGTCCCAGAAGGGTGGCAGGTTGGCAGTTTGCTAGGTGGTGCTTGCCTGTGTGTGGAGCCCGATAACCTCTTAGATGTTGACTTGTGGGGTACTTGGGAAATTGGAAAGTGAGATTAGTTTGAAGTGGGGACCGGACCAGAGGAGGCAGCCTTACTGGCATCCGAGGACTTGGATGCCTTACAGCCACTCATTTAGATGGTGGGCTATCGCCATACATAATACTAGCGGCTTACTGTGCTAATAACTTGTAATGGCGGATCTCAGCAACTAGAAAGAGTTAGAAGCTGCGATTTGGACAGTATAATGACCGTCATCTATACTACCGGATCCTACATCCAATAGTTGCGACTTGGATAAGACATCAGCATTGAGTCACGAATGATGAAGCCTAGATAGAGAAGTGCTTACAAAGAAAAGCTGAGACGAGGCCCTGAGAGTGATGCAGGAGTAGACCGCAATCTGCACCATGCTCACTGTTAGACTTTTGAATTGGAGTGACGAACGACAAGCGATACAAGCGAGGGGTTGCAGTATAATAGTTACAAGAAACAACATGAGGAGTAGACACTTTCTTTTATCCTCTAAGAAGTGGATTCTTCTATGAAGGTGCGTGATTTACCGAACCTCGTTACAAGATCACGTTATACAACTCCAATAATACTTGATGTCCCGAGAAAAATGGGTTTAGTAGCTATTATTATGAGGACTCTGACGAGGGTGAGAAGAGATCCTCCATTAACAGGGAGAGGTAGCAGAATGTTCAGATAGCTATGTCCCTTCCATGTTATACATAGTCCAAACCTTTGTCAGTTGTCAGAGTCTAACGTGCCCTCGTTACCAAGACGACCTAACTGTGTTATAGATAGATAGGGAGCAATCCTCCTCCCGACGACTCTAGGTCATGCCCAATAAGAGTTCAACTTACAGACATCAGGAGCGAGAACTAGTAGGAAGGGCGCATCAACGCGGGGTTAAGAGATCCACTGGCCTTAATTAATAACTGGAGCTTCTTCATGTTTTCCTCATAGCAGCGGCTCTGTACCGTTCCAATCCACTTTCGCTCCAGCCCACTTTGTGCGCACCACCATGTCAAGTGGCGGGATCAGTGCTTTGTCATTGGGTAGGGGAGGTCGCGTCTCTGGGTGGGGCTCCACTGTTAACCGGATAATCTCTTTCTGGTTAGCCAGCTCGTCATAGTAAAAGAGGTCAAAGCTCTGCGTGATGGAGCGTGGTATACAGACAAAGGTTAGAGTCAGTTGACAGATGTGGAATCTTTCACGAGCTGTAGATCGCTAACCTTCTCCTGGTCAGGACCTATGAACTGGCCGTTCAAGGCGTAAATCACTGAATAATGAGACTCACTGCAGACAACCCAGACGGGATAACGTGGATTCTTAAGATGCAAGCCGACTGCCACATATTCGTAGGCTTCAAAGAGTGTGAGGAAGCCAACTTCAGCTGTAAAGTTAATTGGCTTAGCATCTGCATCACCTCTATCTCCGAAGATTTTGGGTTAATAACCGTACTTAGAAGGCAATGCCTTGACTTACATTGTGCCTTCACACCTCTCAGGCGGACAGAGCTATTGCTGTGTCCATCACTACCATCCAGACTCCTCTCACCATCAAAGACGTTCGATACAGCCTCTCCAGTCAAGAGAAGGTTGACCATTTCCTGAATGATGAGTGGGCCCTTAGCGATCCGCATGGCTCGCTGATCAAAAGCATATAGCACAGACCCTGTCGGGTAGTCACACACCTGCGCGCAGTAGCTATGTTCCCCTATCAGGGTTGGCTTCCCTGTCATCTGATCAAAATCCGTCTCTACCCGGTCCAAGCCACGCGATAGTGCCGCTGAATAGGCGAAAAGGACGATGCCTGGTGACCCTTCTTTGGAGAACTGTTTTTGAAGAATGGAAGTGGCAGTACCGCTCATCAGCCCCAGTTCGGCAGCTCCGAATGCTTCTCAGCGTTACCTGGTAAAAGTTTGTCGCGATAAACTCCTGAAGACCTGAAGCGGAAGCGAAGCGGTAGAGTACCAATCTCTCAGTGATCCCATCCCCAGCAAAGCCTGGAATGCGCTGGAAAGAAGGAGGATAAGTCCCCCACAGCGACGTACATCCAGCAACAGCCTAACCCTAACCATAAGCTTACCGGAGCATGTTCATCTCCTAAAAGCACCACCACAGCCTGGCCCTGCGCTCTAGCCGCCCGCCAGAGAATGGTTGCTAAGGATTTAACGACAAGATCCTTCAGTTGTTCCTAGTCCATCGATTATAATGGAAGAGCTCAGTCCGTATAAAGTCGAGAAGAGAAAGAGGGACGGAGGTTGTACCTGAGAGCACTTTGGCAACTCCTTAACAGCGGGCCCTTCTCTCGCTAGCATTTGAGCTAATAGCGCCGCTTGTACTGCAGCAATAACCCCACAGGGTCCACCGCTTCTCTGTAGCAGTCCAAACTCAAGACCTTTCTCCTTGTTGAACGTGAATTCCTGGGCCAAACGCTGATCTTAGCGGAGACATGGCAACGGAGGAAACAAGGAACATCATCAGGGAGCGGGCGCCATGGCGGTACCTGAGCTTTCCAGGCTTCTGAGAACTGTTTTCGCTCATCTCCAAAAAATAGTCGGCGCAAATGACGGGCAGTCGTAGGGTCGATTCTCTCCCCTGGAACAGTGGTGCGGCGACTAGTAAGCGCCAAGGATAGCTGAAGGGAATGGAAACTTAAATATCTTACCTTTCGGACTCTCTCCCTTGGGCTGTGTGCTCCTTTGAGGCTGGAGTTCTACCTCCGCCTCCATTGCCTGAAAGTCCTCAACATCTTGAATGGAAACGTCCACCGACTTGGAGCCCTGGACACCAAACGATCAACCTAAGCAGCTGTCTTCGTTTCCGGTCCCACTCTTATGGACTGACCTGCGTCCTGGCAGAGACTGCGACCTCCACTGCTGCTGTTGGCTGCGGTGCAAGCCCATCCTCCCAGTCAGCCTTGTCTTCGTTCTTCAAAGGTTCGAGCCCTTCCTCTGATTTCAGACGCGGCGCCGGTTCAACAACTGTTGACTGCATATCCTTCGCAATGGTTCTGGAGCTCTCGGTTGCCGCTTGTAGCTTCTGGTCCTGCAGGGCCTCTCCCTCTTCAAAAGCGAGGAACGACCTACGACGGCCTCTAGTTGGTGCCTCCGCAGTGGCATCGACGCTGGCACTGAGTTCAGGTTCGCGGGCTCTGCTGGCAGTGGGACTGGGCGGTCTCTCTACTAGTATCTCAGGGTCCAACTCATCATTCTGATCACCCTCAGTAACAGCACTGGTCGGGCTGCTGCTGAGCCCTTCCGAGTGGGAATAAGGTCGCTGTGGCGGCGTTAGGTCTTCGCTCTTGGTACCCTGTACCAAGCTGACGGGTACGACTTCTTCACTCTTCGGAATCTCCAGGCTCGATCTCGCTTGCTTCTCAAGGACGAGCTCCTAAGGGCCGAGGCCGATGATGACACGCGGGTGAAGAGAGAAGAGGAGAGAAGTCAGGGTGGCAATACCGTGCAAGTCGAGTCTGGAGTAATGAGTGCCCAGGGCACAAAGAGACAAAGACAGCCAGAGAAGTGCCTGAAGGGCCTGACTTTGTATTTACTGTGACACTGGGTCTTGGATTTGCTGCCAACTTCCTTACTGACAGCCGCCCAGCGCTCGTTCCGGTCCTGGAAGCTCGACTGTGGATGCTCCTTCACCGCGCGCTTTAGAGCTGCCACCTCCTCAGGGGACCAGTCAGAGGAACCTAGGGACCTGCAAAGTGACGAGTGCCACGGAAGAGAAGATGCGAAGGAAGAGGTAGGAGGCGAAGAAAGGGAAAGAATGCGGAAATGAGAAGTGGACTCTCTTTGCTTGTCGAAAGGGTAGGATACATATGTTCGAAGTAGATAGACCGCACGAGATGAATCTACGGGAACGACAGGGTAGCGCCATGTCAGAAACCATGTCAAGACACAGAAGAACAGCGTCCGAGTAAGGCTGATTCCTTTCTCACCTCCTTCGCGCTTGCTTTCGCTCTCTATTGTCGATGCTACAGCTGACGCAGGCCTCCAGAATAGAGGTTTTGGAGCCCGCTACGTGCAGCCTCTGCTGAACGGCGGCGTGCTTTGGTTTGTACGAGGCGGCCAGCTTGAGGACGATTTCATTGTCAGTCAAACGCAGCGACTCTTCGAACGCTCTGGCCGTGCGACTGAGGCCCTGTCCGTCGTTTGCATGTTGAGGGAAACGGCGGAGACAGGAGGTAAAGCAGACGAGGAGAAATGGTTAGCTGTCCGCACGTGCGGTTGCTTATCCATCGCTCTCGTCTCTCTTTCAATAGGCAGCATCCTTACCTTTTTGATTAGATAGTCTCGCACTAGCAACGCCGTCTCTTGCTCTACAGTCGGCATGTTTGAAGACGGACTAAGAACGAAGTTGAGAAACGCGGAGGACCGGTACTTGGACAATCGGGAAAACCTTCAGCGAAGGAAAGAGGTCTGCCGAGTGTATGAGGCTCAGGTTGAGATGGTTCTTATGTTGATAGTGACGGCTCCGTGTTCTCTCCTCCTCCTCCTGCTCTTCTCGCCCCTTCTCCCTTCACTGGGCAGCTGGAGAGGACTGGAGCTCCGAACTATTGACTTCAGTCTCTCCTTCCGCTCCGGCCCTCTCCTTCTCCTCCCACCAGCAGCGGCGGTACGGGAGGAGGAGGAGGCAAGGGAAGGGAAGAAGTGCACCAGGAAGAGGATGCAGAGATTAGGGCGTTACATCACCCTATCATACGGATTCCGCACGTGGATAGACTGATATGTCATACAACGGTCCTGATTACAGAATCTCAATTGCAGGATGGACAGTCCTAACATCTCTGTTTCCTTGCCCTTCTACGACCCTTACGAATCAGCCATCAATCAATGAACAGGAGAGAGAGAGAGAGAGAGAGAGAGAGAGAGAGAGAGAGAGTCATCCAAGGCCCGACTTCCCCTTTAGCCCCTTTAGAACGTGGCCATTAAGAAAATGCACTTGACTCCTCGTTAGTAACAACAATGATACTATATGGATTCAAAGTCTAGACTGGATAGATGCCTTCCAAGTGGTTCCCCTACAATGTACTCCCTCTCGCCCTCTTCCTCTCGTTCGACGGCTTGGCTATTGACAGACACTTCACTTTCTCTTTCCTCCCTCTCCTAAAGTATCCCGTGACCTTGGGCTTCCTCTCCTCTCCTGTCCGTGCGCTTACATCTGAATAGCCTGCCCACCGTTGGCCAGGTACACCTTGTTGATCTCGTCTTTCATCCACTGCTTCGCCTCGTTCCTCTTCAGCTTGAATGTTGGCGTCAAGGTGTTGTTCTCAGGAGAGAAAGGCTCGGCGGTAAGGTGGACAGCCTTCACCTGGAGTTAGAGAGAGTATAACCCATGAAAAGCATTAGAGAGAGGAAGAGAGGTCTCAGTATGACTGACTCCGTACCTGCTCGAAACCGTGCAGCTTCCGTTCCTTCCCAACCTTGACCATGTCCGCCAGCACCGCCTTCCGTACGCTTTCATTCGCACATATAGACTTGAAGTCTCCAGAGATGCCTGGAAAGAAGCATCACAAAGTTAGCACAAAGAGAGAGATATGACGCCAAGAGGAGAGAGAGAAAGCGACGGAAAGGGAGAGCGTCGTCACCGCGCTTTCTAGATTGCCAGGAGAACTCTGAGCGGTCTACTTACCATTCTCAGAGGCCCACTTCATGATGTAAGGCTCGTCCGGGTGCACCACGCCCACGAGGAAGGCTTGGAAGGAGTCTCCATACACGAAGCACTGGGCCACGAACGGCGAGCCTGCGTAGGCGTTCTCAATCTTCTCTGCTGCGATGTACTCTCCCTGCGCCAGCTTGAAGATATTCTTCTTCCGATCGACGATTCTCAGCCGCCCGTCTGGTAGCCAGATTCCAATATCTCCACTGTGGCACCAGCCGTCAGCGTCCAGAGTCTCTGCGGTCTTGTCTGGGAGCTTGTAGTAGCCTTTAAACACGTTGTAGCCACGGAAACAGATCTCACCGCGACCCACGCACCTTCAGCACAGACACATGTTAGACGAGGAGGAGAACCAGACGAGACGCAAGACAACGAGTGCGATGAGCTCATAGCTAGTGCGACGTGCAGAGTAAACGTCTTGGCCATACCGGATGTTGTTCTCTCCATGCGTCGTATCCTTAGAGGTGTAGCCCATCTCCGGCACGTCCACTAGTCGGATCTCGTTCGCCACCTGCGGAGGACCCACATGGCCGACCGAATAGTCATCGATATCTGAGGAGGGAGCAGGAGACACCAAATGAGATAGTCACTTTAGGCGAGCATCCAAGGTCTAAGAAAAGAGAAGTAAGGAAGTCAGAAAGAGAGATTGGAAGTAGGGTAGAGAGTAAAGAAACTAGGCAAGAAAGAACCTTTCAGCTGACTATGAAAGGAATATCAGTCATATCTGCAGCTCTTAGCCCTCTCCCCATACCTGAGAAGCACGCCGCCGCGGAGGTTTCAGTTTGTCCATAGCCCTCAATCACCTTAACGCCAAACACGCAGCGCAAGAACTCCATTGTGTCAGGAGGTAGGGGAGCTGAGCCCGAAATAATGCAACGGCAGCGGTCCAGGCCGGCCGTCTTGCTGATCTTGTCAAAGACAAGTCTGTCCCAGAGCGGGTGCTTCAGATAGCCGCGTTTCAAATTGGCCTTCTTCGCCTCCAAGCCAAGCATAAACAGCTTTGTTTTCAGTCCCCCAGCAGCCTGCGCCTTCTGCATCACTCCGTCGTACACGCGGTTTAATAACCGCGGGACTGAGGGAAAGACTGTCGGTCGTAGAGCCTTTAGGTCGTCCATGATTAGCCGGGTGTCGCCCTGGAAGAAGCCTACTTTAGCGCCCTGGGAGAGGCAGACACCCACTACCGCGCGCTCGAAGACATGTGCAAGCGGGAGATAAGACAAGTGAGCGTCATCGTTGGTAACACTCAGGCCAAGACTCTCGAAGGCGACGAAGTTGGCAATCATGTTCTGATGGGTGAGCAGCACTCCCTTCGGGTTGCCCGTGGTGCCGCTCGTGTAGCAGAAGGTTGAGATGGAGTCTGATGTGGGCGGAACATGAGGTTTGCGGTTGGCCTGCCCAGCCTCCTCGAGCTCTTGGAAGCTGTGAAGAGATAGCCCAAGAGCTTCTGCTGCCGCCTTGTCCTCTGGCTTAACAGTCCCAGTCTGGACGATTGCCTTGAACGCGTTTGCGCCTTCCTGTTTGACCTGAGGAGACGGGTAAGCGCAAGGGCAGATGAGAGGAAACGTTCATAAGGATCTTGTTGGCGAAGTTCAGAGCTCTCTAAGCACTTCAACAGCTCCACCTTCAGTCTGGACCTCTCCCCTTACCTGCAGAAGGTTCTTCACCTCAGCGGCAGAGCAGAGCACCGTCCTCGCCTCCGTTTGGTTAAGCACGTAGCCCACGGTCTCGTGACCGAGCGTGTCATAAAGTGGCACGGTTGAGGCACTGTACATGTAGCAGGCCTGGACAAAGAGAGTCAACAGTCTGAACCTCAGAGAGTGGTCCCATGGGCCCTACGCAGGGAATCTACCTGCTCGGCGATGCCCCACTCTACGTTGTTCTTCATATAGATGCACAGCATGCGCATCCCATCGGTCACTGGTATGAGATCCAGATGGACCAGGCCGGAACCGAAGTTGGTGGCACGCTCCGCTATCTGGCTGTACGTCTGCCACACGAAGTCTGCACCTTTCGTGGGACGGTACCCGAGGCAGGCACCGGAGGGGAAGCGGGAGAGCCCCTTCTGGAAAGCCTCATAGAGCGTCTTTGTGCCATCTTTCGGCACTGCGATCAGCTTGTCAGGGCTGCGAAAGTTCCTGCGGACGGGTCTGCACGTTGGACAAAGAGGAAACGGGAGACAACGAGACAAAAGTTAGGGCTCAGAAGTAGAGCAAAGCGGCAAGGGGATGCACAGATAGAAGAAGGTTATCAGAAAAGGTGAAACAACGAGAAAGAAGTGCTACGCGCCGCAGCTTTACCGAGAACTGGCTGAAGCGCAGGACGACAGAGCTCACAGAAGAGAAGGAGAGGAGACAAATGGTCTTACCCTTTCCCAGGCTCCTGGGAGTTGGGGACGACGACTGAGTAAATCTTGGGCGGGTTTGCCGGCGTCTCGCTCATGAACATGTAGGTGTTGAAGCCATAGAAGATCGCCATGCACAGCGCGAGGGAGAGGACGACCGTGTTGAACAGACCCAGCAGAGAGAAGCCTAGGCGCGCTCCAAAGATCTGAGGGCAGAGTAAGTGTTAGATAGATCGAGAGACAGAGAGAGTGCGTAAAAGAGAGAAAGGGAGAGAAAGAGCAGGTATGTGTGATCCAAAAGTCCTTGACATGAACTGTCACTGCATCGTGTTCCAGGTACCTTGATGCTCTCTCTTCTTTCTGTGAGGGTGCCGTTCAGCTTCCTCATGACATAGTTCAGGATCACCACGCGGTCTGCCAGCTCCTCGTCAGTTGCGTTGGCAAGCGCCTCAGGAGTGGTCAAGTCGTAGAGGAACGTCAGGTCAGTCAAGTCTGGCTTCATCTCAATGACCGGAGCCTGTGCAGTAGAGAAAGGAGGATGGGTTTGACAGACAGGGCAAGAGAGAGAGAGAGAGAGAGGGAGAGAGAGTGAGTGACAGAAGGAGGAGGATAGGATCCGGAGAATTCCAAAACGTTAGCTTCACATCTTCGCGTGCTATGTCTCCTCTCTGGTCCTCACCTGGGAGTCCACATTGGTATCCACATTCTCTGTGTTGACCTCTACCACCGGCTCTTCCACCTGAAGGACCTCGGTATCCACCTCAGTCTGTTGCGCCTGCGCACCGCAGAGGAGCGCCGCGGCCAGCAATAGTGCCGGCGTAAGGACTTTCATCCTCCTCAAGATCACGGCTTTCTAGCTCTGCTGCCTGGTCCTTCCTTCTTTCTCTCTTCACTCCTTCCACAGCTCTCTATCTCAATCTGTTGCTGAAGTCACTTGGTCGGCAGTCTGTCTGACAGGAACTGGAAATTGCCCGAGTGAAAGCAAATTGCGGTCACTGACGAGGCTTCATCTCTCTAGAGTGCAACAGAACATGAGGAGAACAAGCTGGTAACTGGAGAGACAGACACAAGAAAGAGGAGCGGATGAAAGAGGAGAGAGAGAGAAGAAGAGAGAGAGAGAGAGAGAGAGAAAGAGAAAGAGAGAGAGAGAGAGAAAGAGAAAGAGAGAGAGAGAGAGAGAGAAAGAGAGTAGAGTGTTGCTAAGGGTGTTCTTGGTGTCTTTCTTAGTGCTGAAGTCCTGTTCCGCTGTTCCCTCCTCCCCTCTTCCTAACGTGTACTGTACAGCATGGGCGCGTCGGCCTGTGGTCGGCGTTTTCCTGGTGGGTGGGAAATGGTGCTTCGGCCTGGCTGCATAAACAACATTATAGGAGTTGAGGGGGCGGGTGGGTACCTAGTAGTCATGAGATCTTGATCAGAATCCTTCCCTTATGGAGGGTACATTCTAAATAAATGCGCTTCTTCAATACAGTACCCGGATTCTTACTTGAGTCCAAGGGGAGTTCTGAGAGGTGCGATACAACCCTTGTACTTTTCGGAAACCGTGATGACGAGGAGTAGTCCGAAAACAGAAGACGAGGTTATAAGAATACCTCCCTAACTTACGGCTCCTTCTAACATTATTAGTCTGGGAATTGCGAGCTTTAGCTTCGTGCATAATGAGGAGCAAGTCTCACTACCCAGGCAGGAGAGAGAGAGGGGTGATGAGGCAGGTGGAGCTGATGATGATGCGTCTCCTCTCTCTCAAGACTGGCTCTCTGATGATCTTCATCCCTTGTCCTTCCTTAGTTACCCCGTCGGGCAGCCTGCAGAGAGAGGATAGAGAGTAGAGAGTCATTCATCCCTGCCGCACGGCCTCACCATCTCACCATCGGACTGGTGCTGCAGGGACTGAAGGGGATAAGACGGAAGGCACAGGTAAGGAGAGAGATATAGAAAGGCCACGTCGTCGTGTGCAGGCAAGGTTTCGTGGGAGATCATCTGTCATTGTGAGCGGTTATAGATCTCAGTAGCTGGTGGTCTCGCCAGACAGAAGTAGAACATGGTCTTTGGCTGAGGTCCCAGAGCCGAGAGACGGCAGACCGCATTTACTGCTTCCTCCGCCTTGGGACCAGGAGGAAGTTGACAGACGGACAAAGATATCTTGATATCCGTGTCTGCCTTAGGATGAACTTCTCAAGGATGCAAAATGGGGAGCTAGCCGCTCCTCCTGCTTCGACGGTCTTTACTTTAGAAGGCGGAGCCGAGGATGACGAAATAATATGGCTCTTGAGCCGAGTGGTAGAAGGTTTGATGCTATGCTCTGGCGTTCAGCTGCTAGAATGACCGACCTGAGCGAACCTGCAGCTAGTTATCCATTGGACTCAGCACGGACGTCAGGACAGTGAAAGCTCCTATAACAAAGTATACATATAATATATATGCTACATCATCCGTGACTCATGCCTTTACTACTATGGACAGACAACCGGGACCTGCGCTGACCAGGAGGACTCGAGGAGGCGGGGTGGGCGGTCTAAACGGGCTCAGGTTGAAGTCCTTAATGACAGGGGTGACATTATCGTCTCATCAGTGTGAAAGCAGATGATAACATGACGCTGTACTTCAAACATAAGGAAAGCAAGACAACAACCACCTGATCAGAGGACAGGGCATGAGCCAAAGAGAGACGATATAATTCCGCCTTGCATCAGACGTCCATTTCTTACTGCTAAAGCATAGAGAGCCACAACTGGAATGTCAACGGAAGAAGGAAAGGGTCAACTCATTATACAGATCCACCGGCCTGTGAATGTCCAAGAGCGTCACGAGTCTCATAGAGCAGTCATTAATAATGATCTTGCCAATGGTGCCCCTGGATGCCCTACACTAACACTCAAATAGAGAGGCGGCGACGGTAATCGAGTCTCGACCAGAAGCCAGCAGCGCGCTGACCAGAGCATTTAATCTCCTGGTTCTGTAAGGACGTGCTTGCAGTCAGTCTCAAGATCAGAGGTACAGCTCCGACTCATAAGGATCTTGCGGGTATGAGGGACCAGTGGGACGACAAGAGGAAGGGTCTGCCTATGATTGGCTTCATATCTAGCGTTCGCTAGAGTCAAAGCGTCTACCGAGCCCTACCCAGTGTCTGACTAACAACCGCAATGGGCCTCTAGTCCGTAAGATCAGACGGCACAGCAGGTCTCGGTGTTCCATGCAGAACGTCGCACTGACAGAACCCTTCTTCTCTGTGAGATACTAAGATCCCGTGAGCACCTTTTGAATCTGTCACGACAAGTAGACTGACTCGTATTCGGTGGGCCACTAAAGCTTCCCTCTTCTGCTAGAGTATTCCCCCCTACCAGTTCACACTGCTGCCAGCAGTCAGCTTCTACATTATCATCCTTAGTAGGGACCATGATATGACCCGGCAAGGCACATTCTCTTCTCTCTTTCCTTCATAGCAGCATGATGTTGGCTCTATTGACAACGTTGTTAGTGGTCGAAGGAAGCAGCGACAGTTGGGCTGGGTAACTCAGAAGCAAACGCTGGCCCCTTACAGCTGACCACAGGGTTGGGTGGAGGGAGATACGGCAACGCATTTGGAGAGAAAAAATGACAGATCAGACCCTTTAGAGAGGAAATGTTGGACTTGGTGTAGCTCAAGCCGAGAGAGCTCCGCCCATTTTCTCCTCATCTGTGCGGAAGTACTTCTCCTTCACGTCGAGAGCTTTAATGCTGGATTCACCGCCTTCATCCGATAGACAGAGGACAGGAATTGGACTGACGACAGCCCGCCGGAAGGGAGACAGAGAGATGCTTCTCTGTTTCCTCCACTAACAAAGCTTGCAGGTCTTCCTGCTCTTGGGAATGGACCTACTGCTCTGTCTCCCTCCTGCCAAATGAAATGTCAATCACTCCGCCCGCAGCCTGATTTATGACTAGAAGAAATCAATTCTGCCGCTGAAGGAGATGGGAGATGAGTGCCATTGTCTCTCACTCACTTCTTTCCTCTCCTTTGATGATATGTGGCCCTCTTCTCTTTTCGTGCTGCATCATCTATAATGTGACGCCCAGCACTTGTTGAAGTGGCGTTCGCTTGTCTCTCTAACTTTAGGACATAGCAAAGCAATCCCTTACTTGCATCTTGCTCGTTCAGAGAAATGAGAGAGAGATGAGGATGGAGATTGGAGAGACAGCAGAACTGTCTCTTTGCTGCATCCACTCATAAGGACAAGACGCCTCTCATCATGAGGTCACTGAAGGGAGAGCAAGGCGAGCGGAATGTGGCACCATTGGGGAGAGGAAGAGAGACAGTGAGGGAGTAATATTAATCAGGAGATGAGGAGGAGAGAGAGGGGACCACGGGAAAGAGAGAGAGCAAAAGAGCAAAGAGGAAGTGTCAGCGCGACGAACAACTCTTGCTGGAGAAGAAAGAGAAGTAGAAGGGATCCTTCGTGGAAGGAGCCGAACACGAAACAAAAGGGAACAGAGGGAGGAGGAAAGGATAGCAGAGAAGGAGGACAGACTACGCGTTCAAAGATCACTCTGTAAAAGAGCAAGTGGTCAAGTGGTATAAGGGAAATAAACCAACAATCTCTCTCTCTCTCTTCCTCCCTTCCCCTCACACATTCCACTTCCTTATTCTGCGTACTTTCCAAGCTGTGGCAGGCTTCCGTCATCGTTCCTTGGCTGGAGGAGAGCAGAAGAGGAGGATTTTCTTGCTTCGCCAGTCCTCCCAGACTTTATTAAACGACTCTCGTAGGCCCAACGTGATACTAAGATAGTTTATCTTAGGCTAACGAGGGTTGTCAAAGGGTAGGCCAACATTGAGTTGCGAGAGGAGAGAGCGAGAGAGAGTGAGAGAAAGAAAGACAGACAGAAAAAGAGAGAGAAGAGAGAAGAAAAGTGAGACAGTTAGAGAGACGATGTGCTGAGATGTATGGGCCCAATGCTTGCGCTGGGCGAGCTGAGGTGAAGCCTCGTCATCATAGGTTACAAAGAGATCTGAAGAACAAAGCGGATGAGAGAAGGAGAGCTCTTATCAGAGAGAGGCGAAGAGGAAATTCTACGAAGTAAAAGGAGGAGACAAGGCCATTGTCGACCCTGGTTTCCTGCATTGTGTTTGGTTGGAATATGCACGCTCCTGCGTGTTGTCTCTCCCTATCTCTCTTTCTCTCTTGAGGCTGGTAGAGGTGCTGTTGACTTGATCTTTCTCTCTCTCTTTCCTCACACTTCAACAACCCACATTCCGCTGCTCTTTAGAACTACCTCTGTCTCTCTTTCCCGGCAGTTGTTCTGGCTCATCTCTTTCCTGGCACTTGTTTTCTCTCCAAGTTTCTCTCTCTTTATCTCAATCCCTCTTGTCTGCAGGCTTTGTTTCCTCTATCCTCCTCTCTCCCTTTCGAAGTCCTTGTTATCAACTTCCTCTTCCATCCCTCCCCTAGCTCAACCTCTATCTATTTTTTTCCCTCTCTTCATCTTGCCTGCTTTTGCACTTTCACTCTCTCTCTCTCTCT
>FLMG01002266.1:0-11730 GCA_900088475.1 Hyphochytrium catenoides
GACCTGCAGCCAATCCAATGAAGAGGCAGGTCAGTAGGTGTGATGTGAAGCTGCTGGAAACCGAAGAGGAAGAGAGGCAACCCACTCTTGTGGAGAACGTAAAGGGGAGACAGAAGTCGAGAGAGGCTGAGGCATGGACGGGAAAAGCGTCGTGAAGGACACAAGAGTGCCGTGGAAAGAGAAAGCGAGGGGCAGACAGAAAAAGAGAGACAGCGAGAAAGCGAGAGACACCGAGCGAGAGACACCGAGCGAGAGACACCGAGCGAGAGACACCGAGGGAGAGGAGGGACAGAATAAGAGAGAACACCAAGAGAAACAGGGAGAGAAAAGAGGGAGGCCGGTATATGAGCGAGGCTATGTGAGTACTTGCCAGCTCATAGTTGGAAACAGTGAGGTAATGAGAGTGCCCGCTCTGCTATCCCCAGACCTGCCAGCCGCGGCGAAAGAGCTCAAGATAGCTAGCGGGATCTATGAGAGTCTCTCTCAGCAGATTCTTCCCTCTCTCTCGCCCTCTCTTTCGCCCTCTTCCTCTCCTAAGAAGCAAGGCGAAGGGGAGATGCTGCGACCTCCTGAACTCCACGTCTCGACCTGTAGCGCCCTAGCTTCATATTGCAGTGCATATGTATGTGGCGGCTTCCCTTCACGATTACTTCTCTGTTCAATTCTCTTCCTCTCCCTTCGCTCTCTCAATGGTCTCTTTCGTTAGTTGTTTGGCTCGGGCGGATCTTCCCGGCGCCGCTTACTTAGCTTAAGGTGAAATCCTCACACCGTTACTAAGTACACTTCCTGATTGCTCCTCTTTTCTATCTTTCGCCCTTTTCTTTCTTCCTCTCTCTCTCTCTCTATCTATCTATCTATCTATCTATTTATCTATCTATCTATCTCTCTCTCTGTCTCTCTCTCTCTTTTTTTCTTCTTTTTCCTCGTTCCCGTCAACCTCCCGCCCTACTCTCCCTATCTCCATCGGTGCCATCTCCTGCTCTCCCTCCTGCTCCCAAACCTCGTAGGCCCAGCAGATGGCTTTGGTGAAGGGTCTTACAAGCGTCTCCATGACAAAATTCCTCAAGGCAAAGCTCCATCTTGGAGCCGCCAATCTCTTCCAGACCGCCGATGACATATTCAGGAGAGAGGTGGTGAGGCCGATACCTCTCCGTTGTCAGTGTTTATGTCCTAAGTACCAGGGACTCATTCCTCTTCCTCACCCCACAGACGGTGATATGTCCTTCAGCCTTGCTTTCTTTCTCTTTGGATCGCTCTGAGTCTTTTTCTCTCTCTGTCCCACTGGGCCTTCTCATCATTTGCTCCGTTAAGTTCTCGGTCGAGTGCTACAATGTCTCTTAGGCTACTCTTCAATGCCCTTCATCGTCGTATCTCTCTTCTCCTTTTCTGCAACGTATGTTTGCCTCGGTCTAGGTGTCTGGAGCCAGAGATCTTGCCCAAGGCATCCCTTCTAGCTCAGCAGTCCTTGCTAAGCTTCATCGAGGCGTAGGGTAAGGCTTTCTCCTCTCTCCCGTAGCTCCCTTTCTTCCTTTTTCTCTATCTCCTTCTGCTTTCCACTCTTCTCGCGTTAGCCCAGCGCGACCTACGTCAGTGTCCTGCTGTTCTCTCTTTTGCGTTACATCATTAGCCTCAGTCACTGAGCTCTTCCTCCCTTCATGTTGGGCCTTTGCGTCAGCTCCAGTCTCGGAGAGTTACAGCCTCCATTTTCTCTTTCTCCCTCTGCGTTGCTCGCCGGATGACACTCAAGCGGAGGGGTTGCGCTTGCTATTTCTCACTGTGAATATTATTCTACATTTGAATCTTCTCTCTCCTTTAGATGTCTCTCTCTCCCTCTGTCTTGCCGCTCACAATGCCCTTTCCATAGGATTCGTTACATCGCTGAAGCCGAAAAGGAGAAAGGAGAACATGGAAGTGCTCTCACCCGCCTTCGTCTCTCGTTGCTGCAGCTAAGGACAAGAGACAGCGTGGGAGGGGAAGGTCTTCCTCTTCTCTCTCATTGGACACAGCATCTGGGGGAATATATAGCGAGGACAATGCGAACACTGACTGGTATGGAAGAGATCTGGGCCAAGGTTCGTCTACTGAAAGCGTAGTATTGCTGTGAGGCTGGCGAAGAAGTTCCAAAAGGAGAATCAGGGCTAAGAGGAGAGAAAAGAGGAGAAAGGAGAGACAGAATTAGAAGACGGTGGCACATAAAGTAACAAGAAAAGTTTGAGGAAGGAGGAGCCACAAGGAGGGATAACCATGGGGCCAGCGGAGTTGAGAGGAAGAGCCTAACAATGGGACGGGAGCACCTAGAGCTGGCACACCCCGTCACACAGCTCTCCCGTCTTACAAGCTCTCCTCCAATGGTTCGCATTGGCACTCTGCCTTGAGGATACCGTTTCTGTTTCTCCCTCGCTCCTCATTCTTCAACTTTGCCCTCTCTCATCCTACCTCTCATTTCCCCCTCGCTGTCTCCCTCTTCCTGCGACAGGATAACTCGACCATATACTTCGTCACTGACGTCCCTCAGGCAGACCTACAGCCGCTTCCAGAGCCTCAATACCTGGCTTCGCCCATCCCTTATGAGCGGCCCTCTCTCCCTCTCAACCTCCCAAACTTCACCCTCGTGGTATGGGTACAGTCTCTGCCTTCTCTCTCCTTCTAGTTCACTCTGTCCTGCATCTCTATACACTTTCTTCGTGCTGGCTGTCCCTATCAAGGTCTATTCTCACTTTTTTCTAAGCCTTTCATAGCAGAATAGAATTGTTTCTCTTGTTTTCCCCATTCCATCAGCACATAGGACTTCTTCCTCTTGGTCCCTGTCTCCTCTGACGCTCCTCGAGCTTTGTTCCGTGTTTCCGCATGTTTCACATTCTCTCCTCTACTTGTTGGTCTAAGCCATTAGAGCCCACGAAGCAGGAGACATCCCAGAGCATCTCTCCCGCCCTGATGGACCTTCGAAAGAAGTTCGTTCAGGGCATCAGCGTCACAAAGTATCAGACAAACGGACAGGTAGAGATGACGATCTATGCTTGCCATGTAGCTCTCTTTCCTTGTCTCTCTTCTTTCAACTCTCCATCGTTAAGCCACTCCATCGCCCTCTGAGCCACATGAACGTAGTTTTCGTTAGCTGGCGTTAGCCCATTCCGCTCGCTACATCGTGGTTTCCTCCTTATGGAATGCACCTGCTGCTCTCGTTCGAGCTCACCCTCGCACTCGCTTTGCGTCACTCCAGTCTTGACTCTTTCTCTTTTTATCTCTGTCTCTCTCTGGCACTATTTCTCTCTGTATTGTTCCTTACTCATTAGACATCGCCGATCCCACTCTGAGTCTCTTCTTTTCTCCTCCTTCAACAGTCAGCGACCAGAATACTTTGGTTTGATGATCAGGCCTGGCAGATCTGCCTCGATAAACAGAGATCCAATAACCCGTGAGTCCAGCGTTGTAGCGCATTAGTTAGGGAAAAGGACAGGAAGGGACTAGGAGTGAGAGAGAAGAGTAAGAGAACCAGATTAACATAGAGGGAGAGGAACGAAAGAAGTGCGAAAGATGCGACGGGGAGATACACGAGCTCAGCTAAGGAATGAGTTGTGGCCCCCTTTTTCTGTCTCTGTTGTCTCTCGTCAGGCTGACGGTGAAGGGCTTCGGGCTGACAGAGATCAAAGAGGTCAAGATCGGGATCGCAACAGAGACTCTCAAAAGAAGGGAAGCCGAGCTAACGTCAAAGGTCATATCTGTCTATTCATCTTTTCGATCTGCCTAGTCGTGTCCCTCTTACACGGGGCCTTTCACGGTGCCTTTCTCCCGCCTCGCATCTCACAGAAGGACCAGATCCTGTCCATATGCGGGCCCACTAGGAGTTTCGATGTCTCGCTCTCGTCCAGGGAGGAATGTGCTGCTTTGGCAGAGGAAATACAGCGGCTGGTTAGCCAGGCCAAAGCTCGACAGTAGGATCTCGAGCTTCCGCCAGCGCTACTGGCTTCTGGCTCCTAATAGGATTAGCACGGTTAAAAGAAGACAGTCAGTGACTCGATCCCTACTCTCCTCATAACCTAGAGTCTATGATTGCTGTCATTCGACTATACACGATGTCTCACTCCGTTGGCTGTCAAGTACCGGTCCATCTTCTTCCCATTTTAGCCTTAAGGGGCGTTGTCTGAAGCCTTTTGAACTTTGAGCGGTCTCCAAAGATCTGAAGTCTTTAAGCTGGAGAGTGCAGAGAGCTGCAGACTTGCTTCACTAAGATTTTCTGTTTATTGCTCGGAAAGGTTGAAGATGAACATGCTTCTTGACGGTTTGTCGACATTGAACTGCTAGATGAAGAAAGGCAAAGAGGTGAAGGGTGGAGCAAAGAAACGCTACAGAAAGGAGAAGAAGAAGCCATAGAGCCCTAGTCACTCGCTGACCCGAAGAAAAGAATGCAAACGCTGAGGACGAACACGCTTCAGAATCTGAAGCTAGGAGCAGAAGGGACCGTGAAGAGACAAGAGGTTAAGAAGGCTTGGACTCTTTGCAATTCAATCTTTCCCCTTTAGCATAATTATTAGAGAAGGGAAGAGTCAATATTCTATTCCTTCAACAATAACAAAAGAGAAGGAGAACGAAAGGAAGAAAGCACCCAGACCACAATCCTTCAAGAGAAGGGTCTTCAAGCATTAAAAGCGCATCATCTTCATGAATGACCAGGAAACGACGCGGAATGCGTAAGAGCCATAGAGAGACGAGGGTCCAAGTCCCGTCCTCTGAAGTGTCAAGTTAAATTAAGAGTGATCACAATGACGCTTTACTAGCCGTTAGTCACATAGCGTGCCTCCAGGCACAACATCCCCAAAGACTGGCTAACGGAACCAACTGCAGCCTTAGATCCCAGCCCCAAAGCGTGCTTATACTTCCTGATCTTGAGACTTCCTGGATACGCGGCGCTGCGGCACCGAACGCTGCGGCACTGAACCCTGCGGCACTGGGCGGTGAGGCTGCGTTGTCGGCCTGCAGCGTAAAAGTAAGAAGGAAGCGCGAGCAATGATGCCTGCGCGCGGCTCTGGCATGATGTAGCCATGGTTTTCGCTATGATCCTTTTAATTCGGTGGTTGAGAAATGTCTTCGGATATCGAAGTACTTTCTGGGATGCGCGTAGCTCCTGGAATCTTTAGACTCTTTTCAGATTCAACATCGGTTGAAGCCATGGCCTTTCCAAGCGATGCTCTTGGGTGGTGATGGTTGAGAAAGTACTTCAATATCCGAAGACATTTCTCACCACCGAATTGAAAGGATCATAACGAAGAATATCTTTCACAAGCAGATGCATCGTGTGCGCTAAGCAAGGGAGAGTAATGAGGGTAGGGAAGTCTTGCTTTAGCAGCCTCCACGCTTTCCTCATGGAAGCAGCATTATCAGTCACAATAGCAGCAACACCTCTGTGTCGAGGATCCGCAAAGTCAACAACTCCTCCAAGTGTAGAGATTGCTTCTCTGATAACAGAAGCCATGTATTCTCCAGTGTGTGCGTTGTCCTTAGTCTCTACGGCCTTGTAAATATTGGAGTCGGCGTAGCAACCATGATGTTGACGATTGGATCCTTCTTGATGTTCGTCCAGCCATCACAGGTGATGGTAAAGGACCCAGCCGGACTCGTCTTCAGATACTGGTCGTAATCTCGCGAATCCTTTCGTGCTCCTCATCAAGCAATCGATTTGCTAGAACATACCTGGATGGCACTTCGTAGGCCGGACACATACCTTTTTCAACTCTTTCCATTCTTCTGTGCAGAAAGATGACAAGGGTAGACCACTGGAGTAAACAACAGTAGCAAAGAGAGCGTCCAGCTTTCTTTTGTCTTCCTGAGAAAGAACTTGAACTCTACCACCGTGCATAGACATCGCTGTGTGTAAGGTCTCTGCAGTAGCCCTAGAGGATTCTCTACCATGGAGTCCTGGTGAGTGCCGCTCGCTTGATGTCTCATCTAACCCTTCCTGTCGTAGCCGACGCCCTCCCACAACCCCTCGATTGAGAATAGAAGAGTCTCTTGGCATGCCTGCTGCTTCGTCAGACATCGAAGGCGGACCAGTGGAAGAGGTCCCGGTGGTCCCTGCAGCCAACCTTGCAACTGCATCTGTTTGAACTTGGCGATGGTGCCTTGTCACAGGCTTTGGCAAGGTGCAGTAGCATCCCATCAGTTTCGCCACCCTTGTAGACCATTCGACAATAGTTACAAGTGCCATTGCGGGAGCCTGGTTCGTTGACGGTGAAATGTGTCCACACCCAACCCTTCGCTCGCACCATTGCGGTTAAAGATAGTATTATGGCAGCTCACCGCTCTTCTTCTTTCTTCCGCAATTCTCTTCTCGCAGCTTGGCTTGGAATCGTGATGAAGCGACGAAATCTGTGAGGGCAGACAAGCTAGCTGCAGTATCATCAGCCATGGCCCAATACCGGCAGCAGAAGGACGGGGCAGTGATGGAAGAAGGAAGGTGGTGGTGGCGGCGCGAAGAGCGGCCAGAAAAACCCTTTTCTCCCATACATAATATTAGCGGTCACTTGTTAAGGTCGCATTGACTGTTAGGCTATAGTTAATATTAAGGGTCTTGTCATGCCTGGTCATGATTGACAGATCAATCTTGCGAATCTTCCTCAAGATCCTGGAGGAGCTCTGTAGGACGACAGGAAATGGACAAAGACGCTGTGAGCTTTCAAAGTCCCTGATAATTTCTCTGTATTGTGGGCTTATTTGGGAGAAGGGTTATGTAGGTTGTAAATCCTACTGGTACGGTCAACACAGTGGGTAGGAGGGAGGAGGGAGCCTGTCAGAACGACACAGCTTTGGTCCCTTTCTCTCTCGTTGTATATCTCTCTCTCGTCTCTCTCTCTCTCTCTTTTTCTCTCGCTTTCTCTCTCTCACTGTGTCTGTCTCTCTCTTCTGTCACTCTCTCTCTTTGTCTGTTGCTCTCTCTCACTGTCTCTCTCATCACTCTCTCACTCCTTCTCTCTCTCTCTCTCTTCACTTTCTCTCTCCCTCTCAACCTTCTCTCTCTCCCTCTCTCTCTCTCTCCCTTTCTCTCTCTCTTTCTTTATGTGCTCCTTCCTTGTACTCGCACTTTCTCACTTGTCTTCCGCCCAATCTCTCTTTTGTTGCGATCTTTTATGTCTCCTGTCTGATGGCTGTTCATCTCCCCAGCAGACAGACAACTCATCGAGCTCCACGAGCCGCATTGACGCATCGCTAGCACAGTCACTTCTGCCTCGTCAGGAAAGGTTATAGATGCTCTTGGCTGGACGCGAGCTCTGATAACAGCCCCATCTGCTCATAATTGAGGGCCTACAAGGCTAAGAGAGAGAGAGACAGAGAAGAGAGACGACAGAATCTTGGAGGATAGCTTAGCGTGCATCATGCCGGCGAACCATCCACCGTCAGAAGAAGAGCTGGAGATCCTAGAGGGGTGAGGAGAACTTCTCTGTCGCTAGCCTTCCTTGTCTCTCTCTTCTGTTGAATTCTTCTGTCCTCTCTCTCGCTTTGACTCTTCAAAAGGGCATCTACTCCCTGATTAGCTGGTTCACCTCAAACTCTTGTGTGTGTACCTCTTCCAGTGCCGGTGCCTTCTCTCATCCTTATCGCTCTCTCTCTCTCCTCTCACTCCGCGGCTCGTCTTTTCTCCTAGGGAGGAGGTGTCTCAGGTCTATCAGTACACAGTGTCAAGCCTCAGAGAGCTACTACCTGAGGAGGATGCGAAGATTGATAATCAGCGAAGGAATGAAGCTGCAGACGCTGCTGCCACGTTAGTCTCTACACTTGTTGACTCTGCCTCTCAGGCTCTATTTCTCCTCATATAGTTTCCGCCCTGCCGTCTAGTTGGCGCTCTTTATCTCGTGCCAAAACATGTCTCTGCCTCTCTCTCTCTGTCTCTCTCTCTTTCCCTCTCCCTCCTCGTCTCTCTGCCCAACCCCCATCCCACTCTTCCCACTTTTTGATGGTTGTGTGTCCCTGTCTGTTCCTCTCTATTTATCGCTATTGCTCTCACTGTGTTCGTTTCCCCAATATCTCTCTTAGTTTCTCTCTCCGTCGCCGCTCTTCGACCAGCATCCTCTCAACCCATCCTCTGAGCCTTCTTTTCTACTGCTGCGCCGTGGGAGAGACAGCCTGCTAATAGGTTCTTGTTTATCCATTTCCTAGTGTCGCGGGGTACAATAAGCTGATGACAGACAAAGATTACATTGCGATCGATGGGCTGAGGAAGAGAAATGAGAAGGTCAGGAACCTCTCTCTCTGTCCAGCTTTTTAGGTCTCTCTCCTTTGCTCGCACAGCTCTCTCGGTGCTTGCTTTCTATCTTTTCACACCACCCTCTTAACGGTGTGCCCCTATCCAGGGCTGGATGGCTAGCTTCCTACGTGCAGGAGCCCGGCAACAGCTATATTTTGATCCCGCCAAGGTCCGGGCCGCCATCGTGACCTGCGGTGGTCTCTGTCCCGGCCTAAACACGGTGATCAGGGATCTCACACTCGCTCTCTATGAACTTTACGGCGTCAAGGCTGTTTATGGAATCAGGTAGCCCTTCTTTCTCACATGAATGTTGTTCCTTGTCCATCACTCTTCGTTCAGACTAAGCAGTTCTAGAGTCTATTTGCTTTCCCTTCTCCTCCAGTGTTCGCTTGGATCGTCGTACCCGTGTGACTTTCATCTTTCCTCTTCGTCTTCCTGGCCTCTCGTTCTTAGTCAAGGTTCCTCTCAACGCTTAACTGCTCTCTAGGGGAGGGTACACTGGTTTTCATTTTAAGTATAACCTCAACGGTGACGGACTGGGGGATCCCAATGCTCCGATTCTCCTTACTCCACAGGTAGTCAGTCGCTTCTTATGCTGCTCTGTCGGCCATCCTGTTGACGCTTCTTGTCTAGAATGTGGCCGATATCCATCATCAGGGCGGAACTGTTTTAAGCACAGCGCGTGGCGGGTTTGACCTCGACCGCATCCTTAAGTTCTGTGCAGACTTCAATGTCTCTCAGCTCTATGTGATAGGAGGTGACGGTACTCATAGGTATGTCTCAGCAGACACTAAGGAGTCACAAACGAAGAGATCGGAAGACCTGTAGACCTAAATATCTTGGCTCCTTCTCCAATTTGACCAATCAATGGCTGTCTCCGTCTTCCTGGGCCCTTGCTATATTTAGGGGAGCACACAAGATTGGTATGGCGGCGGTGGAGAGGAAGCTGAAGTTGGCCGTAGCTGGGATTCCGAAAACCATTGATAACGACATTGGCTTCATCGACCGCTCATTCGGCTTTAACACGTCAGTGGAAGAGGCTGTGAAGGCCATCCATGTATGACTAAACTCGTTCTCCCTTTCCTTCTCTCTCTCTCTTTCTCTCTCTCTCTCCCTCCATCTACGTGCGAAAACTCCGGGCTTATCCCTTCACTTTTATCAAGCTGCCGCTCTATTAGAAAGTCCATTTATCCTTCTGCAGATGACAGTTTGCGCCTGCTGCCCTTAGCAATCCACCGTCTATTCGATAAGCCCATCGGTTTCTTCTTTTCCTCTCTTTGTGCTCTACTTTCATCTCTCTCACTCTTCATCTGGCTGCTTTTGCAGGCGGGTCTAGTAGAGGCGCAGAGTCATAAGCCCAATGGCATCGGTATTGTCAAGGTCATGGGCAGAAGTTCAGGCTTTATTGCGGCGTATGCCACGCTGGCTAGTGCTGATGTTGATCTGTGCTTGATCCCAGAGGTAAGCGCGCCCAGAGGGACGGGATGAGATGGGAGGCACTAGTGCATGGGCCAGGAACAGGGTAAAAGGGAAACTTTATCATTGTCGGGTTAACGCTCCTTCTCAACGCCGTGTCTCGCTCAGACTCCAATTGTTTTGGAAGGAGAGAGAGGATGTCTTCCTCATCTCGAAAGAATGTTAGCGAGACGCGGCTATGCCGTTGTCGTCGTAGCAGAGGGTGCGGGAGAGGAGCTGCTGGGAGCCTCAGCGGAGGTAGATGCAGGAGGAAATAAGAAGCTTCCACCCATTGGAGTATTCATCAAGCAACAGGTTAGGCTGGAGGAGAAGCACGAGCTCTAAACTATCCTTCGCCCTTCTTATACTAATCGTCTAGCCATCGCGTAATCTCCTTCAAGGGTCACATATACCACTGAGTGGTGTTCCTGCTCTCGCTAGCTTTTTGCGGCCAAGTGGCTGCTCTAGAGGCCTCTTTGCCAGAGAGTAGAACATCTACCTCCGGGGTTTTTTTCTCCGTTGCTCTTCTTTGTCTTGTCTACCCGACTCAATGACTTCTTGATTTTCCTGCTCTCGGCAGATTCAAGATTATTTTGACAAGAGAGGAAAGAAGACAGTGATCAAGTACATTGATCCTTCCTACATGATTCGAAGGTGGGAGACATACAGGCTCGGAGCCTGCTCTTGAAGGACATTTGGAGAAGCTAACTGAACCTACTCTGGCTGGCCACTCGGCCCCATTCCCTCTCCGTTTGCTCTTTCCTCTTTGCTCCCTCTCTTTTTCTCTCACTTCTTTTTGTCGGCCTCTCTGTCTCCAGCGTGCCTCCAAATGCTGCGGACAGTCTATACTGTATGAACCTAGCGCAGAACGCCGTTCACGGAGCCATGGCAGGTGAGTTGGTTTATATTCTTCGATGTGCCGTCTCTAGTCGCTTTCTAGTTCCTGGACTCTTAACGGATCTGAGGTCTCTTCTACTGCTTTTTTATTGTCCGACTTGCTATCTAATATCAATCAATCTATTGCGTTGATGGCATAGGCTATACTAGTTTCTCCACGGGTCTCGTCTGCAATCGCCTGGTCTACATTCCAATGCCTGCCCTTACGGCCCGCTCCCCGCGGCAGCTCAATCCATATGGAAGGTGAGCAGAGTTTGCTGGTCTTTTAGGCTTTGAGCAACTTTCAATCTGTTGTCTCTCTTCTCGAACTTTTGACCTTTCAGCCGCGTCTTTTTTCTCGGCTCTATTCTCCATCGGTTCCTGCGATGCCTTCTTCACGTCACCCTTGTAAATGACCTTACTCTGTGCCTTGTATGGACCGTAATTACATCTCTTGCATATCTGTCATTGTCTCTATTGCATGCCTGACACCATCTGTTGCCTGTTCCGCTGTTAGAACGTGGGAGCGTGTGCTGAGTCAGACCCGACAGCCGAGCACAGCTCTCCCTCGCCAAATCCCTGCTACAGCTTTGAACCCTGACAAGATCTCAGACTGAGACCGGTCTCCTTCCTAAGCTATTTCTACTCTAACACTTTATAATTAACTTTATGGACTGATTAGTACCATCTCTCGCTTCCCAGCGCTAGAGCGGGTAAAGGCTGACGAGCCAAGGAAAGGGGAGAGAGAGAGGGGGAGAGAGAGACAGAGAAAGAGAGGGAGAGAGAGAAAGAGAGAAGAGAGAGAGAGAGAGAGAAAAGCGAGCTGTGCAGAGGAGAGGAGAGAAGAGTGGAGAAGCTCCTAGGTTGTGCCCTTTCTTAGCCCTTTATACCCGGGTTGTCGCTTTTTGTCATTGGGTCAAACATGTTAGGGCTGGCAACATGCACGAATTACCAAGAGTATGTGCTGACCGTATACAGAGACGACCCTATAAACCTACAATTGTCGGATACTTGAGCTAGGTGCCAAGGGGAGGTCTGAAGGTTCCGCCACACTTCAAGAAGGACCAATGACTTTTCGCGTGCTTGTGATGGCTGCACTCCCGCTCTCACAGCCTGTTCTTATTAGCCTTAGTTTTTTTCCCTCCCTCCCTCTCTCTCTCTCT